>JAQZBX010032564.1:0-25793 GCA_029593785.1 Cabassous unicinctus
AGACATACCACCTTCCTGGAATGAAAGAATCCATTATCACATGGATTCATTTTTTCATTCAACAAATATTTGTTGATCCCCTACAATGTTCCAAACACTCTTCTATATGCTGGAATTCTGCAATACACACAACAGACTAAAATCTCTGCCCTCAGAGAGCTTCCATTATACATATTAATTCTCCCCAAATTAACTAATATACTTGAACACAATTCCAAACCAAATCTCAACAAAATTTTTAGTGGAACTTGAATAACAGATCTTTAAGTTCATGTTCAAAAGTAGAGATCCAAGAATAGCAAAACAAGATATCAAGATGCGTTATAAAATTATAGAACTGTATAGTATTGGTGCAAAAGTAGAAAAATAAATTGAACTCAATAGAGAACTAGAAACAAATATGGGAACTTGACATATGACAGATGGATTATTGATCAACAAGGAATAAGAGAACTACTTAGTAAATGGGATTGAGATAATTGATTATACATGATAAAAGATACACATATACTACCTAAAATACACAACTTAAAGCCATTAGGAGAAAATATGGTAGATTATTTTTTAGGACCTTTGCATGAGGTCGGATCTTCTTTAAAAACACACACACACATACAAATTTAAACACACAAACAAAAAACAAAGGACAAATAAACTTGACTATAAATTTTAAAATCCCTTTATTCCAAAAGATCCTACACAAAAGCAAAAGACATGAAGAGAAAAATGAAAATACTTATAACATGAAACAAATAGAGAATTGGTACCAACATATATAAAGAATTCTTACTAATCAATAGAAAAGATAACCCAATTAAAAATCATTGAAGGACTGGACTAGACAACTCACAGAAGAGGAAATACATAAATTTATGCTCAACTCAGTAATCAGGGAAATTCAAACTAAAATATACCATTTCATCCATTAGATTAGGAAAATTTAAAAGTATAATGTTAAAGGTTGGGGTAAAATGGTATATTCGTTTTCTATTACTGCCATAATAAATTAGCATGAACTTAGTGGCTTAAAACAATGCAAGTTTATTATCTTCTAGTTCTGTAGATAAAAAGTCCAACACGGGTCTCTTTAGGCTAAAATTAAAGCAATGGCAGGCCTGTGTTCCTTCCTGAAGGTTCTAGGAGATAATTAGTTCCCTTCCTTTTTTCAGCAACTAGAGTCCTTACATTTAGCACCTACATTTTAGAATGAGCAGTGACATCAAATTCCTCCCATACTACCGTCTGTCTCTGACCACAGCTGGGGAAGTTTCTCCAGGTTTAAGGACTGATATGATTACACTGGTCCCACCCGGATGAATCAGGCAATCTTCCCATCTCAGGGCTAGCTGATTACCAACCTTTATTGCATCGGCAACCTTTATTCCTGTTTGTCATTTAAAGTAACATTTTCATAGGTTCTGGGGATTGGGATGAAGACATCTTCAGGGGTCCATTTGGGGAAG
The DNA here is from genome assembly GCA_029593785.1 of Cabassous unicinctus. NCBI lineage: Eukaryota > Metazoa > Chordata > Mammalia > Cingulata > Chlamyphoridae > Cabassous > Cabassous unicinctus. The sequence goes on from JAQZBX010032564.1 coordinate 1,464, forward strand.
CTTTCATCCAAGGCTGGTAGAGTGGTGTCCCCATTTTGGACAGAAATTGAAATTGAAATGAAATGGGGAATATGCCAGAAGTCACTTTTCCACATCCCAAAAGACTGCTAACAAAGCCCTCTGTCCTCCCTGGCCATCTTTGTAGATGGAATACTGGAACCCTGTTTTGTTTTGTTTTGCAGTATGTTTGATTTACAGCAGTAAAAGGAGCAACATTTAGCAAAGATGCTGTTTATATCTCAATGATAAAATATCAAATGTCCTTATCTAATAATAGTCCCTTTTTAAAATTTGAGCTGGGTTTGGGAAGGCAAATGGAGATGGGGCTGAAGGCTCCCCAAGCTATCCTTTGGCATTGCCACTGTCTGGAGGTGAATTAAGTGTTCTGGAAGCCTAGAAGACTGGAGACACAGGCACCAGCATCATATTTGACTATGAGTTTTCAGTAGGAAATGGCGAGGCTGGAGGTCCAAGAGCTATTCCAGGCCGAGGGGCTAGCAACATGAGGATAGTTAGTTATTTCAGTGCTTGGCTCTCTCCCCTTCAGCTCACAGGGAGGCAGACTTGAGGTAACTCACTCAACTCATAGTGGGAAAGAGATGGACCCAAAGCAGGGAGGGAACCCAGAGGAAACAGGGCTAAATCAGCCTCATCCTGGATAATTTGAGTCATGGAAGTCCCAAGAGGTAAGAGGGGGGAAAGCCTCTCCAACCAGAGCTAAATATTCTTTTTGTTTTCCAACAACAGTGCAAAGTTTTATGTTCAAGTTGATGGTGTCTAATTAGACAATGTGAGCCTGAGGCTAAACTTAAAACAGATCCCTAACGAATAGCATTATCCTTGTGAAATGCAGAAACCACCACCTAGTGAGAAGGTTTAAAGAGCTACTCCACAATTCCAGGAAATAAGACCTTTGAAACTAGACTGAATTAACTAATCCTATCCATATTCACTGTGTGCCTACTATGTACCCACCATTCTTTTTTCTGGATACCATTGTGACTGTAAGGTAATGAAAATGTTCCACCATTTGGAAAATAGAGCCAGGCTCCTAACTTGCCAAGGTACACCAATGTAGGGATGAAAATAGGACCATCATGACAGTCACAGATCAGGATTTCTCTGCCTCTGCATCTTCTTGTTCTTTAGGAATTCTAATCCCTTCTAATATCATGTAAATAGTTCTGAGAGTCTACAGAGGATGCCGCATGGGGTTCCACAAGCTGCACCTCTTGATCCCTCTGCAGGGCCGGGGGGCGGGGTGCCAGCCTTTTTCCTTAGAGCATTTGTCTGGAGCTGCTCTACTGTCCACCTGTATCCACTTCAGGCTAAAGGCCACAACTGTACCTCCCACGTCCCATCCTGCAGAAACTTGCTACCAGTGCTGATGCCTCTCAAATCACAGTCAGATGTTACTGAAGCTGTGCTTTATCATCATCATCATAGCGATCATCATCATTTTGACTTCAACTTTTATCTATCCCAGAGCTCAGGCACAGATTCCTGAGGGCAGATGCAGGCCTGAGCTCAGAATCACCCTGCTCTTCTGATCCTGGAAGAGGCACCCTTCTCTTGCCTCTCCTTCCTTTAGGGTGAAGTCTTTCCCAGGAGGCTCTTGGTTTCCCATGAGCAGACCTCTGGTGGCCCCGAGGATCACTCAACATGCCCAGCTAGTCCCACTTCATGAGCAGCACGTAATTTAGTGTGGGAAGAAAGGATAGTCACGGGGGCAAGGGGATGGGATTTTTTTTTGAGCCTGGGGAAAAGAATGATGGCTGGAGTTGGCAGGAAATGGTTGAAGGAAGAGGAAAGGACAAGGCTGGGGTCGGGAAGGAGAGAAACACTGGGTGAGGAAGCTGGTAAATTGTAGAGTATGGAAAATTTCAGCAGCCTTTCACTTCTGTCTCCTCTCCCTTCCTTTTCCTCTATATGTCAAAGCATTTCCTCACTGTGCTCACCAAGTCAAACCCCGCCTCCATACTGCCACTTTCTCCCTCAGACACCTTCTTACAACCCAAACGCATTTGGCTCTGGGCCCTTCCAAGAGATTGCCCTCATGGAAGAAAGCTAGTTGATTAATTCTCTCTATAACGTTAATGACTAAAGGAGCTCTAAAATATTCCCCCTTCCAGGGAAGAGTGTGTGATTTCGGTCTAACAGCAGGCCCATAGGGAGCCAGTTTTGGCTGGGGATGCTTCTAGAAAGGCTCCTGAACAGATGCCTGGAAACTCAGATCTGCCTGTGTGGGCCCCATCCTCCAGCAGGACCTGCCCTCCAACTCTCCAAGCAGCCTGTTCCCAGCGTAGGGATCCACACTGCGCACAGTTTCAGGGGATTATGCAAAGCTGATTGCTCTCCCCAGGAAAAGCCTATAAATGTTGTTATTTATTCCCTTAAATAACACCACTCATATGCCCTAAATGCTTTGGAGATATGCAGAAACAGCACAGCGGGTTCAGGGGGCCCAGGTGATTCTTTATCATTTAAAAATTTTTTTTCCTAATAGCAGTTTATAATAATCCTTTGAAAAGCCAAGAAATGCAATCAGCTCCTTTGCTGGATTAACTGTATTATCTGATACACCATGTGGAATGTTTTGTTCAAGGCTGGACCTGCTTATTTAAGCAGGGTTGTCCAAAGGGTTGGGCAGAGGTAGGGGCCTGGGGAAAACTGAACGTTAGAATCTGCCTCCATGTGATAACACATTTGCCAAAATAGAGGAAATGGCCTCTCTTCTCCTCCAGGATCCCTTAGGTCTGCCCTGGGTGGCTAGAACATCACATCCTTCATTTTTCTCTTGGAGGGTATCTAGTGGTGGGGTGGCTTGGAGCTGTGCTCCCCAGAAAAACATGTTCTTAAACTGAATCCATTCCTGTGAGTGTGAACTCTTGTAAATAGGACCTTGGTAAGCACATCTCAGTTAAAGTGCGGGCCGATTGAATCAGGAGGCTCTCAATCCTATTCCTGCAAGCCTTCCGCGGAAGGTCACAGAGAGGAGTGAAGCCAGAGGGGGCAGCCAGAAGCTGAAAGCCAACAGAGTCTGGCCGAGAAGGGAGAAGCCAGGAGAGGTCACTACTGAGGATCGCTGGCAGCCAGTCCCAGTACGTCACAGTCTTCTGGGAGATGACGCCTTGATTTTGGACTTCTTCTAGCCTCAAAACCATGAGCCAATAAATTCCCGTTGTTTAAGCCAATCCTTGCATGGTATTTGATTTAGCAGCCAGGAAACTAAAATAAGTGATGACAATTTCCTTTTTTTTTTTTTTGTAACCTTTCTAAAAGTATAAGAAGCCAAGAAGGGAGTGGCTAATGCTAGAAAGTCTTTCTTGAGTCACTCAGTGGAACCTAAAAGGGGGATGATGCTAACTACCTTATAGCTAAGGATGACATGAGATAATGTATGTAAATTATCAAGCACAGAACCTGGCACAGAATAAGTGCTCAAAAATGGTGGTTTGCTTTTCCCTGTCAACATCCCCCATGAGAATCCTCCCTATGTGGATGATCCTGCCACATCAGCAGGCCTCCACTGACCTTGGAAACCAAGCCTCCAAATCCCTTTGCACGCAACTTTCTCTGGATGTTCTCCAACCAGGAGGTCTGGGACCTCAGGAACAGGTCCTTCAGGACCCTTTGCAAGGTTCCAGTGCAAAAGAGCTTGTAGATTTGAGGCATAGAGATAAATGAAAAATGATGTATCCTCTCAACTGTCACACACCAAACATTCTCAGGTAACATGCATAGACGGGCCATGCAGATTGTTGGACCAAATAACTGGTGACAGCTGTTGTTGCATGAGATTTTGAAATGGTCACTGGCCTTGATATTGCAAGGCAATATGGTGAGTTCCATGGTGGCAAGAGCAGGTCTGGAAAGTGTGTAGAGTCCATGGAATGAGAATAGAAAAGGAGCATGTTTTGAAGGAGAAGGAAGAGGACTTTGAAGGAGCAGGAGGGGCAAGAAGGAAAAAGAGAAAGAAGAGAGAATGAGAATGAGGCCTAGTGTTTCTTTAGCCCCTTCTCTACACTAGATTTAATGTTCAACCCTCTAAATATCTGATCTCATTTAACCCTCATGAGGTTGGAACTTATTTATTATTACCATTCATAGATAAGGAAACTGAGTTTAAGTAACTTGCTCAAAGTCACATAGCTAATAAGTGGGGAAATAGTTGGGATTCAAATCCAAGTCTAATCCCAAAGCCCATGTTCCCATCCATTATATATATTTAAGGCCAGAAGAGAAAACAGCAGGAGCTCCTTTTAAGACTGGGCCTTGAAGGGAGAAGTGACATTTCCGGTGGGGGTGAAACTAGGGGAAAGGCAAAGGTATGGGAAAACATGGTGTATTTGGTAAGCTTTGGTGCAGAGTGGTTTCCTGTCCATAATATGACCTCCCTATGACATTTTAGGTTTTTGTGGAGTGGAAATAATACTGAAAAGGCTATTATGAGCAGTAAATGAGATAAAGCTCCTGGCAGAGAAACTGGCACTCAAGAAATGGTTGTTAGTCAGCTACCCAACAAATACTTATTCAGTGTCCTCTATACACCTAACAAGGAGAGGTCTGTCTCAGCAAGAGTAGTCCAGGCCTGGCCCTCATGAAGTTTCTATTCTAGGAGGGAAGACTAACATGAAATGATTTTTTAAAAACACATTACAATAGGGGTAATAGCTTCAAAAGAGAAGTGCGAAGTATATAACCCTTTACGACACCAGAGCTGAGTGTGGAAGCATAAATAGGAATGACCTACGCAAAGTGAGCGTGTGTGAATGTGAGTGTGTGTGTGTGAATGTGTGTGCACCTTTTGTTGGGGATTTTTTAAGCAATGGAAAGCTCTGAAGAGTTTTACTAGGAAAGTGACAAGATCATACCATACCTCACATGATCCGATATGACTATTAAACTGAATCTAGATTGCTAGACTCTTTGATAGGGAGCGACAGAAAAATTTTGAGTAACAGAATGATACCATCAGCAGAACAATTTTTAATAAAGTTATTCCTAGAGTCATGTCCAAGAATGATTGGAAGGGAGAGAGGCTTCAGGTGGAGAGGTTAGTCAGAAGCCCTTGTCAAGGCTGAGGTGATGTAGGTCGGAATAGGCTGCTGGCAACAGAAATTGACAAGAAGAGACAAATGCAAGACACATTTTTTAAGGAAGGAATGACAGGATTTCAAGCTTTATTAGATGTGGGAAGTGAAGGAAAGGGAAGAGTAAAACATTACTTAGGAAGCTGCAGACCTAGGTGATTGTAAGAATGGGTATGTCACCACCAGAAATGGAAAAGTCAGAGGAAGAGATGACCCAAGGAGGAAGATGGGGACTTCCGTTTTGGACATGCTGAGTTTGAGGTGACAGCTTGTCCTGGGAAGAGGGGAAGACAGAGAGAAGAAAGCCTGAGACACAGAGCATGGAGGGCCACTCCCAGTGGGGGGATAGAGGCAGAAAATCAGTGAAGGAGCAAGCAGGGCGGGAGGGCCAGAGGCTGGTGAACCATGGAAGGAGGCCAGATGCTATCAGAGGTTGTGGAGGCAGGACAGAGGAGGCTGTGGCACTGAGGCTGAAGGTGGAGCCAACTCAGCCGCCCCGTTCACTGCATTCCCGTAGGCCCTGCTCTCTGGGGACCTGGCCCATCTGCTCAGCTCCAAGCCCTGGAGACAACTGTTGGTAAGAAATACCCTGCTGCCTGGGGAGTGGAGCAGGGCTGGCTGCATAATTTGCAGGACCTAGTGCAAAATAAAAATGCGGGGCTCCTTTTTCAAAAAGCAGGGAAAGTACCATTGAAGACTGTGAAATGTAAAAGGTTTCCCTTTCTTTTGTGGTCTCTCTTTCTCAATCTGTTGTGGTGTTTTTTAATTTGTTTTTTAATAAGCTGTGCCCCAGGCAGGAGCAGTGAAGTCAAGCCAGGCATTTCCCCCTTCCCATGGGACCAGGCTGACCCTCAAGTGATTGCAACCTCTGCACTGGGACATACTCAGCACCTGGGTCGGAGCTGGACGCGTCACCTCCCAATATGGTGTGGCATTGTCAGCCCAGGGCAGGGACTGTGCCACCTGGCCCAACCCCAAGACCCCACAGGACGTGCTCACCAAACCTAATCCTCCCTGGGCTTGCACCCAAGCCCCCACCACAGGTGGAGGGTGGAGGTGGATGCTGGGCAGGGGAGGGGAGGCCAGGCAGGGCCCAGACACCAGAGGGTAGGGAAGGTCCTGGAAGGAAGGGCAGTGGTGGAAGGCATGACTGTGCATGAGCCAAAGCCCTAGTCTCCAGGTCATGCGCCACTGTCCCGCCAGACTTCATGTAGAAAACAGAAGTTCGAGGGTAACATTATTAATTTCAAGATGGTGGCAGCGGAGCATCCAACGCCAAGTGCAGCACCCAGTGCAACCTCAGTGATAGGCCACCTTGGAGCCAGCTGCTCCCAGTTGCTGAAGAGGTGCTCTGGGACTCTTTCCTGCTGCGCTCTCTCCACCTCTCTCTTTCTCTCTCCCCACTCCTGCCAAGGTGCACAGCTCTAGGGGCCACCATCACACTGTGGTCTCTGTGCTGGTCCCCTCGAACATAGCATGAGCACAAAGTGAATGGTGCCCCTTAGACTTTTCCAGGAAGCTGACCTGCTTCTCTTCCTCCCTCCCTCCTTCCTAAGGCAGGCTCAGGGCACTGAGATGCTATAGTGCAGTCTTTATTAGATTTCCTGTTTCTAGTCACCACAGATAAGCACCAAAGGAACAAGAAGAAATCAATTCTTTATCAACCAGAGTCCAGACCTCGGCTCCTGAGGCAGGAAGACAGCTCTGATGCTGAGTTCTCAGAGCCCATCTGCAGTGACCACGCAGTGCAGGGCTCCCCTGGGCCCCAAACAGAGCTCAGCCTGTCCTACCCCAGGGAGCTGCCCCAGGGGAAGGCAGATTCCCCCAAGCTTGCCTGGCCCAGTGGGCATCCTGCCGGGAAAGCATGGGGACTTCCAGCGTGGGAGCTTCCGCCTCCTTTTGCCATCCCACCTCAGCACCTCCTTCTTGGGGCTTCTCCCCCGTCGAGCCTGCCCCAGCTGGGGGCCTCGCCTAGACTGAGAGGTGGGTGGCATGCCTCCCCAGGCTCTCTCTGCCTGGGCCTGCTAAGGGATGGCTGTGCACCCCTCAGCCTCCTGTGGGAAGCCCCAACTAGGGCTGTGCTGAGGGTCCGATTTCCATAAGGACGAGTGGTGAAGTGGCCCGACTGGCCTCTCGGTTGTTAAAATGGTAGATGAAAAAAGGATCGAGAATACGACCTTCTTTTCTCTAATTCCAGAGACTTCACCAGGACTCCGTCCCCATGTACATTTTCCTTTCCAAGCACCTATAAAAGAAGCATTGTATCTAAACCAGTCAGCGTTCTGGGGCTGAATTAGGCCCCACTTGATCAGAACACTAACGACTTTACTAAGAGGCTGGATAAAGGCATGATCCAGGAAGAACGGGAAGGAGCGGTTAGAGCTGCCCAAGGATGTGGGATACCGGTATGGGCAGCCAGTGACGCCTGCAGCGTTTCCTGCTCTGGAGACTCTCCTTACCCAGAGCGGATCTCAGCCCTACTCTCGAGCTGACCTGGACTGAGGCAGACTCCAAGTAACAAGCAGAGTTTGGGGGTCACAGACGCAAGTGCTGCTGGTGATGATGGGGTGCATGGTGAGGGCACTGGGCTGGCCCTAAGTGCTCCGCGCAGGGAGAGCCCCCGCCCCCCAAGGCTTCGGGCTTCGGGCAGATGTGGGGGGTGGGGGGCAGAGAGAGGAGGGGCTGCGTGCTCAGGACGGGTGTGCAGGGGGAGGCCAGAGTGGCGGGGGAGAGAAGTGGAAGCAGAGAGCCAACAGGGGCCGGGGCGGTGGCCAGGGCAGAGTGGCAGCATGGTGCCGCAGGTGAGAGCCCAGGGCTCAAATCCCGGCCCTGCCACGCCCGGACTGTGATTGCAGGCAAGGTGCCTCCAGTTTCTCATCTCTAAAGTGAGCATGAGATAATCATATCCACATCATAGGTTTGCTGTGAGGATTAAACGAGTTAATAGTTACAAGGCACTTAGAACCATGTCTGGTACAGAGGATGCATCGTATTTTATAAAACAATTTCTTGAATCCTAGAACAGCTAGTCTCAGACTCAAGCGTCAGTCATGTTGGCAAAAGCATAGCCCAGGTAGCCAAAAATAACTGAATTCCCAATCTAAAACTTGTGTTTCTCGAGAAACATTAAAGAGAATATAGTTTGTAACTTCCAACAATTTCTGTTTCCCCAATCCTCTTATCCTCATACTGCTCTGCAGTCTTCTCATCTCTCAACTCCTGCCCCTTCAACTTGCACCTCAACCTCTGCCCACAGGTCTGTCTCGCTCTCTTTCCTTTGATGGCACATATGAGAATATGCCTCGCAGACCTCCTGCTCCTAACTGAGCCTCAGAGATTGCTCGAGCAACCAGCTGCAGCGTTTTGCAATCCATGGCCATGTTTCCATCAAGGTCATGCTTCCCATAGGCCGTTCCCTGGCAGTGGCTGAGTGTGAGGTAGACCCATCCGGGGTGGCAGGAGACGCCTCTGTTAGTCCGCTTCTGCTCAAAGACTCCTAACCGCAAGGCAGACCGGGAGGCTTCCACCCAGCCAGACCAGCCTCCCCAGCGCCCTCCCTGTTCCCTTCCGCGCAGGCGTTGCCCTGTAGAATCCCTGCCATTGAATCCCATCTTGGCGTCTGTTTGTCAGTACCTAGACTAACGTCCTCCCTGCCACTTAATTTATTGTACTGATCAGTCAGCCTTTCTAGCTAGGTCCTTCCTCAGCCCCCTCACAGAGATTCAGCATCGCCAGTATAGGAGCTTCTCTGCTGCATCGAGAGGGTCTTGGAGAGCGGGAAACGGGTGAGAAGCTGAACAAAGAAGGAACCTTCTTGCTCAGATAATGGAGGGAGAGTTTACTGGGAATATCTGCTCATTGCTACGTTTTTATCCTGGAACTAATAGCACCAAATGACATGTTTAGTTCTTTCTGTGTGTCAGGTACTGTGCTAAGAACTTTATCCCTATTATTTCATTTAATCCTCACCACAGTCCTGTGAGGCAGGTATTGCTATTAGCATTTTATGATGAAGACAGCAAGGGAGGTTAATGATTGCCCAAGGTCCTTAAACCTAATGTGTAAGTGGTAGCGCCAGCCTTGAACCCCAGGCTGCCTGGCGCAGTGGGCATTCTATGGCCTGGAGCGTGGGCAGTGGCAGCTCTGCGACTGTGGTCCTAAGAGGAAAATGGAGGAGGGGGAGGGAGCCAGACTCCAGCTGGGCCAAGTTGACATGAGATCAGCCGTCACCACCTCCTTGCAGTTCAGTGTGGCTGTGTGATCAGTCCTGACCAAGGAAATGGTGGCAGAAGTCACATGCACCACTCCCAGGCCTGGCCCGAAAAAATCCCTATGCCATCCTCCCCTGCTCTTCTTCGCATCTTGCAGTGACCTTGCTGGAGAGGGCAGTGCCAGGGCCCGTGACAGCCTGGATCCCTGCATGGCCGTGTGGAGCACAGCCTCCCAGCCAACCTCCGCGGACCCACTGCGCACTGCTGCGTGGCTGGAAGATAAACTTTATGCTGTTATGCCACTGAGGATTTGAGGCTTGTCAGCAAATCACCAGTGATCGCTGGTGTCTTTGCATTTCCTGAGCAACGGCTGACGATCCAGGCATCCAAGTGCAATCAGGATACTTTGAAGCCCTCAAGTATCTTCTCCATAGTGTTTGCTAGGGTAAAGCTAGGGGGCCCTAACAAAGAGACACATGAATCAACACACAGCTTGATGAAGATAGACATTGATGTCTCTCTCACGTAACTGTTCAAGGTGAATGTTCCCAGCTGGCAAGAGGCTGTTCTCCATGCAGTCATCCAGGTTTCCCCAGTATCTTCTAGGGAAGCGGTTCCCAAACCTGGCTATGCATTGAGTTCCGTGGCAATCAAGTTGGAATACCACTGTTCTAGGATATTGCACTCCTCCACATGGCTGATGCTGGATCATAGGCTCACACAGGCCTAGATGTCCACACTTGGCTTACACTGACATTCCGTTGGTGAGAGTTTGGTCATGGTATATAAACCCTTAATTGCAATACTGTGTGGTAAATGATAAGAAACTCATTATAACTAGGAGGTGAGGCATCTAAGTCAGACGGGAAATCAGAGCAGGCTTCTTGCAGGCTTGGAGGCCATGAGTCTTGCTGGCTATGTCTAACTTTGGGCTGGCTTGCTTTGTTTAACTTCTAGCCTTGGCCTTTTCATCTCTAAAATGGTGCCGATAACGGAAACTACCTCAGAAAATTATTGTGAGAATTATGCAAGATAATTCTTGAAGTACTTAGCACAGTGCCTGCCCACAGTTTGCACTGAGTAAATATAAGCTGCTCTGCTACTGTTATTTTCTGAGGTAGAGGAGGACTGAGGAGATTGGAAGCCACCACGGGCCAAGACAGCCAGCTCTGGGGCTGGATGTTAGCTTCTACCCTTGGGTTAGTTAGTGAACATGAAATAAGCAGCTGATACAGCTGCCTGGCAAACGGGTGGTATGTGGGTGTGTCTGTCTGTGTGTTTGAGGTGCAGGTCAGAGTGCGGATAGCAGAAACTGGCCATTTAGGGAGAGAGGAGGCACAGCGTTGCCTGCCTTTGCCCAGAATCTGACAGCAGCGAGTGCACTTGGGGCGAGAGACCCTGCTTACCAGGCCCTCTGCCTGCTTGGCTCCAAGTGTGGGGTGAACCGTCCCAGAGGGAGAGGCACAGAGCCTCTGGAGCCTCCCTGCCCTCACATCTGCAGCAGGCACAGCCGAGGGCTGCCGACATTTTCCAGCTCTGGCTTCATTTCCAACCACACTCAGTGTTGAGCGTCTACTAAATCCTTATTATTTGTCCTCTCTCTCTCTCTCTCTCTCTCTCTCTCTCAATTGCTGCCTGCCCCTAACAAATATGTCTCTGTGTTTCCTATGATATGACTGTGCTGTTTTCTGGAATGTGCCCCTCTCTCTGCAGAGCCTCTGAGTCTAGCAATGCCCTTTAATTCCAGCACTTTCTCAGATCTGTATTTCTCTCCCTTTCTCCATTGAAATTAAAGCAAAAAAAAAAAAAATCAAGATCTCACATGTTCTGAGGAAAAGGAAGGCTCCGGTAAATAGTGAGCAGGGTTCAGAGATCACTATGAGTGTTAAGAATAGAAATAGAAACCCAGGGAGTCCCAGCACCTGGGAGGTGGGCAGAGCAAACGTCCCTCCTGAGTAGCTAGAAATTTCCATTGAGCATCTACAAGTGTCAGTTCCAGGGAGAGCAACCAAAAGAATGGGGTGCATTTTGGGTCATAGTGCCAGGCCAGTTTGCTGTCCCCCAGGTCCACACAGACCTAGTTATGGCTTGTTTGGTCCTTAAAGATTTTCAGGGACAGCAAGGGCCCCAGCCTTCTCAAGCCCTGCTATTGCCTCTGACAGCTAAGAGGATGGCTTCTTTTCTCTCTTCTCTTCTTGCTCCCCACTCAAAGCCCCTGAGTAGCGGTAAGTGTTGTCTTGCCCTAATAGCCAGGGATGCATTAGCAGCTCTCCTCTCACACCCTCTCCCCAGCTCTCTATCTCAAACGCCTGCCTGTGGGTCTCTTTCAAGAAGTTGTCTTCAAAGATTCACAAACCAAAGGAGAAGAAATTTGGGGGTGGGGTGAAGAGAGAGAGAATTTATCTCCCTCTGTCACAGCACTCTCCAAACCAAATAAAGAACTATAAATCATGCTTCCTCTTGCCATCTGTGGTCTCAGCAGCTGGCTCTGCAAGGAGGAAAAGCAGAGGAGAAGGAAGGCAGAGGGGACAAGGCTGGGCTGGGCGAGGGGCTGCCTGTCTATCAGCTGTGGGCTTCTCGTTTACATGCTGTTAGAAAAATCTGTCCAGATTTTCCAGCTTGTAAAATGACACTTGCTAGACATTTCTGTCTGAGGGAAGGGAGTTGTATATAAAGAAGTGAGCAAGAAAGACACAAAGCCTGCCCTCATGGAGCTTAGAGTCTGACGGGGGAGGCAAGCACATAACACTCCAGCGTGACTGTCGCTGTGAGAGGGAGTGCGTGGTGTGATGGCATCACGGGCGGGGGAGGTGTCAGGGGGCCTTTCCCAAAGGAAGTGACGACCAAGCTGAGGCTTGAGAGTGGAGCCAGGAGAAGACAGCCAGGAAAATGTGCATGTTTGAAAAGCCCCTCAAATGCACTAGGGTGGTGGGCTGGTGGGCAGACCAGAGGCGGGAGAACCCTTAGGAACTGTGGCAGCCATCTGGGGAAGAGACGATGGCAGCCTGGGTCAGCTAAATGGCTGTGGGAGTCAAGAGGAGGGAAAAAGTTAATGGTCCCTTGGGAAGTCGAATTAATAGGACCTGGTGAGTGGTTGGATATAAGGGGTGAGAGAGGGCTTGATGCCTGAATTAATGGCTTGGGCAACTGTGGAGGTGAAAGTATCATTCTTTGAATCAGGATACGCTGTGGGATAGGTTTGGGCATGGGAATAGGTGGAGGGTCACAGATGATCTGCTCTGTTTTGGCCACATGAAGACGAGGCTGCCTGTGGCCAGCCTAGTGGAGATGGCCATGGGCAATTAGATGACTAGAGACTAAGGAGGCAGACCAGAGTCAGTTCCTGTACATCTGGGAGTTGTAATTCTAATCTAGATCTCTCTTTTGACCTTGCCTGTCCCTGATACCCAAGCTGGGCTCAGGCGCCTCTCCTGGTGTTCCCATAGCTCCCCTCCCCATCCCTTGCAGGGCCCATTGCCTGTGGCTGGACGTGTCAGCCTAGTGGTCTGGTTCCCAATTTAGAGTGTAAGCTCCCTGCAGGTAGGACTATGTGTGTCTTATTTGCTGTTGTCACCTGGTAAAGTACTTACTGTTTGTGAATGAATGAGTGTATGAATGAATGAACCATCTTGTCAATGGGGTACACACCCCAGAGGGATGGAGTTACGTGGATGCCACCCACGTCCTAAATCTCACCTGTGCTACAGCAAGTTTCCTGATTAGTCTCTGCATCCCCACTCTTGCCACTTTTCAATCTGTCTGCCACACAGCAGCCAAAGACGTCTTTGTGAAATATAAGTGGAATCGCGTGACTCCCTTACCACAAAGGCTTCGAGGCTTTTTCAAATCCTGAGACTCAAAACAAAACTCATTAAGGAAGCACAGCAGGAGCTGCCCGATCTGCCCACCCACCTCTCCAGTCTCAGGCCCTGCCGCTCCCTCCTGGCTCACTTTGCTCCCACCACACTCAGCGTCGCCGAGTCTTGTCTTGCCAGTGGCTGAGCATTTGCACACACTGTTCTTTCTGCAGGGAAGACATCTCCCCTCTCTCTTTGCTGGCTCCATACTCTAAATGAGCTTTCTGTCCCCTAGTACTCTGTTCTTTTCCTTCACAAGACATCACCAGAGGGGAAGATAGCGTGTGTCTACTTGCTTAAACCCTGTCCCTCTCCTGTACTGCAAGCTCTATGCCTGCCTGACGTCTAGTGCAGTGTCTGGCATTCGCTCGGGGTTCAGTGAGTGTTCCGTGAATGAATGAATGGGCATGTCAGATCAGGGCTATAGAGGGAAAGAGGCCATGCCAGTCCTGCTGTATTAGGGAGACAGAGGCCTTACCAGATCAAGCATATCAAGGAGATGAAGACCATTTGGTCATCCACTCTGTCTCTCAGTCATCCATTTATGCCCTTGACAACCATTTATTGGGTGCCTACTATGTGCGCCAGACGATGGCAATTCAACAGTGGACAAGACAGACGTGGCCCTGACCTTTTGGAGCTTTTATTCTAGAAAGCCAGTAGTGAGAGAAAGGGTACAAACAGTAAACACTTAGACAAATAAAATGTTAAGAGTCAGGGAGAAAATAGACATGATGCTGCTTGGAAAGCGTCAGCTCAGGAGCGTCAGGGATTGGAGGCCTGCCGTCTGGGGTGTCTGGGGGCCTGCCCCTAAGTCCTGGAGGCACAGGTACCTTGGGGGCCGCTGAGCCTCCCCCTGCGCTGACAGGCCCTCTCTGTAGGGCAGATCGTGGACAAAAGGCGGAGCAGCCCCTAACTCAGCCAGCAGTTCCCAGAGTCTGCAGGCTGCTTCCTTCCCTGGTTTGCCTGCTGAGGAGCAGGGGTAGGGGTAGGAGACATTGTGAGAGAAGGCGACAAGCCCACACCTCAGTCCCTTCACGGTTTTTCCCTTTTTAACCTTTTGGTGACATTTTCAGGTGCCCAGAAGGACAAAAAAAAAGTTCTTCAAATCAGAGGCAGGTATTTTGTGAATTTTGACAAGACAGCCAAAACTGACAGATAGACAGATCTGCTGGGCAGGCTGAAGGGCGGGATGCACCTGCCCTTCCCCCACCGTCCCACCCAGCTTCTCCCCACCTCCACTCCAGGGAAATCTGTGGAGAGGGAGGCGGAAGGTGTGAGAAGAGGGAGCAGCCACTCCCGCAGGCAAGGACAGGCAGACAGCTCCTCGCCAGCACCGCCAGCCCTTGGAGGGAAGCAGCCCAGCGAGCCGGACATGCTGTTCAGATGTCAAGGCACCTACCCTTTCCGGGCTTTGGTTTCCTTCCCGAAAAACAGGGGCAATTATACAAATGGCAAATGTTCATGAGTCCCATCCAGATGCTGGCACCACTGTAAGGACTTGCCTGGGTGATCACAACTGCGAATTTTACTTTATTCCTTTTTTAAAAAAAATTCCATTTCATCTCCCCACGGAATTTGATTGTGATATTATATATTGTTATGTTTTAAAGTCTTTCATTAATCCTAATATACATAAATTAAAACAAATTTTAAAAAATGTCCTATGACTGTCTCTAAACGATAAAATATTTTTCTTCTGATCGAAATATGATAATTATCAGTGTTATTATAATTGATCAAAACCACCTTTTTGGTAAAAATAGTAAACTTATAAAGTTGAATTATTTGGAGAGTGTCTCTTAACTAGAAGACTTGGGGCTCTTTTTTACAATTAATTTTTGTGTCCATGGATGAATATTAATTAGTGTTACATTAAAAGAAAAATGCAGAGAAGGTAAATAGGAGGCTTACCACAGGAAATTCATTAATGGTTGTTGTTAAGAGCATTCTTTAAACTTTCATTAAATTAATCTAAATCTCATGAGCTCTTGGTAGCAATGAATAAATGAGCAGAGAAGTGGCTGACAAGGAAACTTCCATCCAAGTAAAAAATGAATATGGATACACCTCTAATATATATTCCTGTTCCCTGCAGTTGTCATGTTGAGCCATTGGAACTCAAGTGTGGAACTTCTCACTTTCTCCTCCTTGAAATCATGAAAAATATGTAACTGAGACATAGGATGAGCCACAGGCGAATAAGCCCTGCTCGCCAAATTCTTTCTCTTTATTGAGAATGTGAAAATGCGGTGCTTCATAGAAGACTTTTTAGAAATGCTAAATGTTCTAATTCTAAGCTATATAGAGCCTTGCTGTGCATTTGTTACCTGGATGAGATGAGGTCGCCTTCGATGTTTCTCACTGATGCTCTCACCTCCCTCTGCTCATGAGCTCATTCCTCCGGGCTGGGGATGCAAGCCGTGAGGCTTTAAAATTAAAACTCACAGTTCCCACCACCCATGAAACCAGAACATCCCAACATGCCAGACCTGATCCTTAACAGAAATACGTGTGAGACCAGGAAGGATGGGTGCCCCCTAGAGGCTGACGGTGTCTTTACCTAAGGAAGCTTCCGTGGCACTAACTGGAATGCCCCTTCAATCTCCAGGTCACCCCCCTTCTACGTGGAGAGGAGGCAAAGCCAGCAGCATCACACTTAGTGCTCTCTTGCACGCGGGATTTGAGGTCTAGTTAATTTCCGCCATTAGACGCAGTTGTGTGAGATTTGGAAGGCAGAAGTGCGAGAGAAGCTTCCTTCCTGGGGTTTTGAATGGGCAACCCTGGTGGGGAAGGTTGGGATTTTCCTGCAGAAGGTTCCGGTGTTTATTCTCCACCTTCAGTGTTTTTCTCCAGCTTTCTATTTATGTGTCAAGAGACAGTCGCAGCATGAGCGCCTTCTTGACTTCACTCTCTAAATCTTGGACCACAGCTTTGGGTTCCAGTCTCCAGGTTGCTGGCGTTCAGGTACTGGCGTGGCAGGGATGGTGGCTGCAGTCCCTGGAGAGCTCCCCATGGCCTCTCCACTGCTCTAGAAATTAGCACAAGAGACCCAGCCTATAACCGACACTGCAGCCTTTCTAGTGGTTTTGCAGCTACCTAATTCTTTGCACTAAATCCCTTCTTGCTTGAAATATCTAGAAAGGTTTCTGTCTCCTGCACGAAACCCTGACTGGTATATCAATATTTTGAATTGTCTTTTGCTTGATGCTCTGGAGGTTTTTTATCTTTGTGCAAAGCATGCGTTTCAGTTAGATTTAGGACAGGTGAGAGGAATGCTTTTCTTTTGTAAAATGGAAGGAAGGTGATTTAGAAAGGGGGCGTAGGAAGGCAGAAACGGTGTGACATCTTAACAGCAGGCGTGTTCCATGGCAGATCAGTTTTAGAAAAGAGTGTGTATGCATGTTGCTGATGTGGATATAGATTCTCTTAAATGTACCCACACTCATGCAGCCTCGGGAAAGTCTCATATGCCCCTAGATGTACCCTAGTTTGGAGACTGATGCTCTAAAAAATGTCTCTCTAAAAATTCTTATAGGAAAAGTAAGACATCCAGATGTCAGCCATTAACCCTTCAGTGTGTATTGGCAGATTCGTGTAGTTTTCAGGGAACAAATGGCTGTGATTTTTATCTGGGGGGGAGGAGGGGTTGGAAAATTGCAGGGAGCAAGTCTAGGCTTTGATTATGTAGAGAAAGCGTAGGGAAATCTGCAGTGACCAGTGGGAGGTAAGGAAGCTCCATTGCAGCTTTTATCAGAGTTGTATTTGACTAATTAATTAGCTAATTGCGTTGTTTAATGTCCATCCTGTGCTTTGGGCACAGTAGCAGTCGATCAGTATTTGTTCAGTGAGTGAACGAAGAGGTCCAAGGATTGCAGGGCACTAAACGGTGTGAGGCCATTTCAAAACCACTTTTAGAAAGCATTTAACGAGACAGCCAGTGTGGAGGAAGAGGCAGGCTTCAGAGGCCCAAGATCTGGGCTCAGCAGTGCAGCACTAGGGAATTAATTCACCTCGAGCCTTCTTTCTACAGAGAAAAACTTGACCACGAAGGCATCCAAATCATGGGACTCTCATGACATGTACATGAAATAACATAGGTGGATGAAATGTACTGTGAGGCACAACCCACACGATGTAATCTAGTTTAAAAGTGTGCATCTTATTGTGTATGCTTTCTTTTTGAAATATGCATGCTATTCGAACTTAGCAGAAAGTGTTTACAGTGAACGTTTTCATTAGCATTTCATTTTTACAGAAAGAGCAAAATTAAGCAAGAAAGCAATCCTTTGTCTACACTGATGGCAGAACAAGTGCACATGGAGAATCCAGGTTAGACCACACAAAGAAACTCTTGACCTGGACGCTACAAAACCTAGAGCAGGTGACCTAGACTCTTGCTGGCTTTCCTTCCCTAGCGGGGTGCAGAGGAATGAGCCAGGGACCCCTCGGTGGTCCTTTTACCCTCTGGCTTCTCTCGTGAAAGGTTTGGCTCTTTATCCCGCCAGTGGCTGGAGCTAGTTCCCTGGCTCCAGATTCTCTTTCATCATGTCCATCGTTCCTGCACCTCATACCCACTTCCTGCCCGACAATCAGCGTAGCTATTTGATGTTTGATGCATGCTAGACACCTGCGCTCACGGCTCTTTCTGGAGACATCTCCCCGGGATTAATGGCTTTAAAGGTTTGGAGCGTCACCTTTTGGTCATGTCCCCTGCTTGAGCCAGGCAGGGGCCTACATTCAGTCTGGCAAGCTTTCAGGGAGCTGAGGCAGGGTGGTGACTCCTAAATTCTGTGCATTTCTCGGCCCACCCAGTAAAAGAGACAGACAGACAGACAGACATGCAGGTGGGCACTCAAGCACCTGTCATTTCAGCTTATTTGCATCTTAAAAAACAACTGAGAGTAATGTTAAAATTAGACTGTACTAAGGCAGTTGGAGTGAGGAAATTAGTTGAATGCTTCCTCGGTAATTGTCGGCAAGGATGTGAAGGGTGTGCTGTACCTGAGAGAAGCTGATAATAAACAACTCGGGGAGCCAGAAATAAACACCCAGATCTTCTAGTTCTTTTGTCCCTTGGAGGTTCCTTTGGATGCCCGTGGGTGTCTTTTCCCTGCTCCTTTTCACTTTTTGTTCTGAAGGACAGAAGCAAAGGTGGCCACTGATGTCCAAAGTCCACGGCAGCAGGGGGTCCCTGACCTGAACAGATTCCGTGGTATTTGTGTTCGTCTGAGCTCGGCAGGGCTCTGACCTTGGCCCAGAAGGGTCAGGTGTGGCCCCTGTGCCTTCGGGTTCCCTTGCAGCGGCAATAAGATATGCACCTAAATAGTGTGATTTGAGGTAGAAAGTGACCAAAGAGGCCAAACCAAATGCCATGGGCATGCAGAGAAGAAAGCAAGTGATCTGAGAAACTTCATACTGGAGGTGTCCTTTGAACTGGGCCTTGAAAGGTGGGGATAGTTTGGACACGATGATGCTAACACAGTATGAGCCCGCCAGTGGCTCAGTTTGGATGGATCCTAGGTTGTGCGAAGTGGAAATAAGGCTCAAACAAAAGAGTAAAATGAAAGCACAGAGGACCTTGAATGGTGGGCTAAGTCATGAGTAACACATTTTCTGATAGGCACTGGGGAGCTGCTGAAGGGTTCTGAGGAGGAGTGGCAAACTTAGAACTGGGTTTCAGGAAGGATTACATGGCAGCAGGGTCTGGGATGGCTTGGAACAGAAGAGAAAAGAGACAGGGAGAAAAGACGGGATGACAGTCTGCAATGGGGTGATGACAATGGGGCAGGAGATAGGGATGTCTCATCTGAAGACTAGACAGACGGGCTGGGCTCGTCTCAGAATCTTAGCCACCTACAGAGACCAGAGCATCCTCGCTACCCACAGAGTAGATCATCTGGCTCTTAGCCGACTCTCCAGGCACTCCTTGATCATCTCCAACCTCCTTCAAGCCTCCTCCTTCAGCAACGTAGTTCCCTCAACATACATTGCTTTAGATCCAGTATGAATTTTCTTACCTCCATGTTTGGTGCTAAGTGTATCTCCAGCCTTCCATCCTGCTCCAACCTCTATCACCAATATCCCAGCCTACTATATGATTTTATCTCTAAATGCCATGACAGGTGAGTTGACATGCCTGACAACCCCAGTGGATAAGGCCTTACATTCTGGTTCTGGAATTCTCTGGGGAAAGGCATGTAGAATGCATGTATGTGTGTGGCAGGGGAAGGGTGGATTAGAAAGCCAAGTGCACTCCACTGGGGACAGAGACTCCAGGTAAGGCTCGTGTTTGCTTTACCTTCTCTCTTCTCCTCTGCCCCGCCCCAGTAGATTGTTCATAATGTCGTGCTGACAGGAACTGCAGCCCATCGCTGTTGGGTTTCAGCAGATGATAAAGTGACAGGAAGATTGCACCACGTTCTCCAAAAAGGCCCCCTGGGGATGAAGTTGAACAGGATGATTGATTTGGTTAGATTGTGATGTGTTATTTAGGGAGAAGGCAGAAGAGCTGGGAGAATGGAGAAGAAGAGAAAGGGAAGGGAGAAAAAGTAGTGAGAGAAGGAACAGCCTTCCCCACACATGGATGTGATGAGCTCTGGGACTCTAAATTGGGATCCCCTTGCCCATGATAGTAGGAGAGGATGGGCATCTGGTCAACCAGCAGCCCCCACCCCCAAGAGACCTTGGAGAAATAGGCAGCATATGGCTCCATTTTATGCGTAGCAGGAATTGTCTGGGAGGTTCTGATGGAAGGAGTTCTCTGTGTGGAACCTGTTGACCTAAGAGGGTTAAGGCACTGAGCGGGGATTGCGGGGAGCCCCAGTTTCAACTGAGGTGAGTCAACTGCATTGAAAGGAGCCAGGCAGAGAGAAGCAAAGATCTGGGAAATGCATGCTGTCCACGGGCCAGGAAAGCAAGCTTCAGGTACAATGCAGCATCTACAGAGTAGAAAAGCTTGGTGTGATGTAGGGAATTAAGTCATCCTAGAAGCATGAGCAGCAGGGGATGAGAGAGAAGTAAAGAGAAGGGAGGATGAGGGAGAGACTAAATATGGCAATGAAAAGTAACCTGGGAAGATAAGGGCAGGTGGGCATTGATACTCACTCTCTGAATAGCTCCAGGTTAGGGGCTTTGGTAGGGTCCTTCCTTCCCCTCCCAACTTACACTTTGGGAAATATTATTTGGAGAGGAGATGGCTGGTTTAGAAATCTTGTTTAGAGCAGAGCAGGGAACAGGGGTCACCATGTCCCTTCATCACTGTGGGTCTGAACCAGAGGATATGGCTTAAACTGTCAGAGGAGAGACTTAGGTTCCAGAAGAAAAGAACACGCTCCACAGAGATGACGTGAGATTCTAGGACAGATGAAAGGGAAACCCTGGGCACACTTCCATGGACCATTTCGGAACTCCCAGAAATCCTTGGCTGCAATAGACTGGGCAGGAGGGATGGCACAGGACAAGCTAAATGCCTCCTGTTGCAATAGTGAGGTTTCTTCTGTCCCTTCTAGACCCTTAAATCTTCTTCTTGACAGCAGGCATCAGCTCCCGGGGTCTCTCTGGTCAGACAGAGATAAAAATGTCAACTTCTAAGAAGGAGTCTTTATTTCCTTAGATTGGCTCCTGAGTAATGGTGAAGACAGAGGACAAAGAACTGGAAGGGGTGGAGGCTTAACTCATGCCCTGGGAACAGCATTGGCCTAATGCTCCAAAGAAAAGATTTGGAGGGTGGGAGGATGCCATGAGAGAGAAAGATGGAGGAAGTGGATCAGGAGAGCCAGGACAGGCTGGAGGGTTTTGGAAAAAGAATTGGAAGAGGGATTCAAGAAGCTTCCATATACAGCACCACTAAACAAAACAGAAAAAGCCATGCCTTCTTTGAGACACTTTGGTGCCATCTACCAGAAAGTTGGGGCAATAACTATAGATCTCTTATGGCTACAGCGTGAATGGTGCCCCCTAGAGTTGTACAGTGCACAACCTGCATAACTGTATACTACAACTCTGCTGCTGGATATTGTAGGATCTCGCTGAGACAGATAAGTAAAAGGGATTTTAGAGTGCTTTTCTCTGTGAGACATGATATATTTTCCCCTTTGCCATCTCTTCAAGGACCTTTGGGAAAAATATCACATTGCTTTATTAAAGCTTTTGGAGTCACATTTGTTTTTCTTTTTAAGATGGCACTGTGTGAAAGCAGGCCTTTGGGCTGAAGCAGAATGCGTTTGGATGACACTCATTATTTGCCCACGCAGATAACAGGCTGCACAGGGGGTCCACTCAAGGACTGATGACCTGATGACAACTTGGCCTCAATGCCACAGTAATCAGTCATGCAGTCCGAGGTCCTCTACTGTCAGGGCATCACCGGGAAAGAGGTGCTGCTGGGTCTGTCCTACAGGACCTCGTATCTACCTTTTCGGTGTCTGAAGGTAAATTGCACGCCGTGACGATCTTGAGTTCTGAGGCCGGCTGGGAATGCTGGTCCGAAACCAGGCTGTCAGTTTAAGGGTGGAGAATCAGAGCTGACTTACAGGGTCCAGGTGAGAGCAGGAGGGCCTTGGAAACAGAAAAGCTGTGGAGCAGGAGGAGCCAAGCAGAAAGGCAGGGGGGCTCTTGGAGGAATTCTGGGGCCATCCGTTGAGGCCTGCAGAGATTTCTGAGCAACCCCAGCATGATCTCGGGTGTAGGTTGGTTTCATTTAAAGAGGCCAACAATGCAGAGGAGAGCCTCAGGACTGTGTGAGACCCCCTCGCTCCCGCTGTGACCTGCCTTGCGGGAAAGAGCTCCTCGGAGGCCTGCCTGGAGCAGGCTGGCTAGAAGCATTCAGGGAGCAGGCAGAGTGGGGGAAGGCAGGAATTTTCAACGTTGGTTGAGAGCTTCAGCCTCCCGGAGGCTGGCCCCAAGTCTCAGTCCCGGGGCTCAGGGATCTTTCACTCTCAGCCCCCAGTCTCCCTGCAAGGGGAGAGGGAGAGGGGGTCAGAGCTATGGCTCTCAGGGGCTGGCTAAACGGGATTATCGTCACAGAATAAATCCAGGCCAGGCAGGTTTATGAGGCACTCAGAAGCTGCAGGAACAATATCATTTAGAAAACATTTATGCCTGCAAGGCGAGTGCAATCCCACCTACCTCCCCCCTTTATTTATGAGGCTTGTTGGGTAATTAAGTGAGAGCTGGGAAGGAGATCACCCCTAAATAATCCTGCCTGGTGAGCCAGCACCATCTGGGTGTTGTACAGCAGGGATGGCCCCCAGATGGCTGGAGAGTTTATCAGCAGCGCCTGGATCTGGGGGTGAGGACTCTGTAACGGACTCCCACAGATCTAGGCTGAGCTCCCGGAGGGCAGGGATCCTGCCTTCCTCATTGTTCCAGCCCTGGCACCCAGCATAGCATCTGGCATGCGGTAGCCGCTTAATACACGTCGTGAAATATTCATTCGAGAACAGTTTAATGGGGCCTCCCATGTGCCCGCCGCTGGGCTCGCCACATCCTGCTTCATAACAGTGAGCGAGACGGACAAAGCCGCTGCCTTCATGGAGCTTGGAACCCAGCAGGGAAGCAGGCATCAAAGAAATAACGTCTCAAATGACCGTTTCCCTGTGGTGGGCTTGCCTTTCCCCACCTACTATATTTAAGGAAGCAGAAAAAGAACAGAATGAAGAAAGAATCCTTGGACATAGTGCCTCACAAGCCCAAGTTGTTAGAAGGGATCAATATGACTAATTGCAATGGTTAATTCTATGTGTCAACTTGGCTAGATTACGGTGTCAGTTGTTTGGTCAAACACGGGCCTATTTGTTGCTGTGGAGGTATTTTGTAGATGGAATTAGCATCTACATCAGTTGAACTTAGGTGAAAGATCACTCTCTACAATGTGGGTGAGCCTCACCTTAACAGCAAGAACTGCGGGTTCCAGGGATGAGAAGGAATTCTGCCTCAAGACTATACCCAGCACCTTCCTGAGTGTCCAGTCTAAGGAATTTGGATCCGAGAATTCAACATCACACTCATCAGAATGTCCAGCCTCTGGCCTGCCCTACAAATGCAGACTTGCCAGACCCCACGGTCACACTGTAATAAATCATTTAACACACACACACACACACACACACACACACACACACATCCTGTTGGCTCTGCTTCTCCAAAGAACCCTGACTGATACCCTAACTCAAGGTCAGGACCATGGCAGACATTCTTTCAGCATAAAAAATTTCCAAAGTTCTGTTGGCAGAAGGGCAGAGGCTCATGCAGAGACCTGGAGAAGGCCATTTGCTGGTTAGCGCTCAAGGCTTGAGCTCTGCTTTGTGTGCCAGTTTTTCTGATATCTTAGAATGGCCAGGAGAAGGAGGAGGGGGGAGCACGCTGCCACCCAGAGTCAGCAACCAACTCCTCCACCTTAAGACTCAAAATTTCCCGTCCTCATTCCCACCCTCTCACCTACAGGAGAAACTGGTGACAGTCCTGGCCTGAGGCCTGAAGACATCTGGGCACCAGAAAGGGGGTTGCCACCAGGGGCTGGAGCCATATCAGCATGTGACCTCACCTTCCAGAGGTCAGAGTGTGCACCAGAGACCCGGGCAAGGCTCCAGTCTCGGTCCAAAGGTGCTTGAGTCTATTTCAGACACGTTTTCCATGTCTAAAGCAGAGGTGAAGCTGTGAGCGCCAATTAAGCGTGTAAAGTGCACATCCACTGTTGGCCTTCTGAAGACATGTGCATCTAGGGGCACACACAGGCACTTTTGCACGTGTGTGGGTGTGCTGGTGGCTGAGTGAGAGCCAGCAGTGGAGCTCAGCCTCGGCTCCGGCTACGAGATTTGGAGACCAAGGTAGTTGGCCTCCGCTAGGGCCCTCCCCGGCGCCTTCCCTCCCTGCACGTGCCTTAGAATGACGCAGGTGTGACTCTGGGGACTTTGGAGACTGGGTCTAAGAGGCCTTTTCCCCGGCCCTCTTCGAATGTGTGCTGTTGAACCTTCACTCGCAGGGAACCGGCCCTGAGGGCTGTGCTGCAAGAAGCCAAAGCCAAGTGCACAGGCCCTGGAGGACGAGACCTGACATGGAGAGAGCGCGGGGGGGGCCAAGGAGGCACCTGCGTGGCGGGGAGGAGACGTCTTGGAAGTGGCTCCTCTGGCCCCAGCTGCCCCACCGGATACAATATTCAGAGATGAC
>JAQZBX010032565.1:0-25803 GCA_029593785.1 Cabassous unicinctus
ATGGGTGGATGGATGGATGAATGGATGGGTGGATGAATGGATGGGTGGATGAATGGGTGGATGGGTGGGTGGATGCCTTCATTCAGTCAGTAAATATTTATTGAGTGCTTAATGTGTCCCAGATGCCAGGGATACGGCAGTGAACAAAACAATAAAACACCTTGCTATGATGGAGCTGATGTACTAGTGGGGAAGGCAAACAACATACAAGATAAATAGTAAAACATGCACATCACCACACATGATATGATGATAAAGGCTATGGAGGAAAACGAAAAGGGAGGGAGGAGGAAAGGGTGCTAAAGGGTACGACTGCATTTTCTGTAGAGTGGGGAGGGAGGGAAGGCCTCCCTTAGAAGGTGGCAATGAGAAGAGTGGAAATATGCGAGAGGTGAGGGAGAGAGCCTTGGGGGGTGGGGAGTGGGTGAAAGAGCACCTCAGGCCAAGGGGATACAAGTGGGAAAACCTTGGGCACACGCTTGAGAAAGTGAGGAGGTCGTGAGGCGAGGGAGCAGAAATAAGGAAAGGGGGACAAGAGCCAGATTTCGGGGTCTCGTAGGTCAGGGTGGAGACACCAGATTTTCCTGGGTGAGATGGGCATCCGCTGAAGGGCTGTGAGCAGAGAAGTGACAAGACTTTCTGCTTCCAGGATCCCTGGAACAGCTGGGGCAAAGCTGACAGCAGGGTGGGCTGGAAGCGAGGCAGGAAGACTGAGCAGAGGCTACGGCTTACTTCAGACCCGAGAAGGCCAGAGCTTGGGGCAAGACGAGACTATGGCGGTGGTGGGAAGTTATCCGATGCGGGAGGGATTTCGATAGTAAGGAATTTGCCACTCCAAGAACAGGAACTTGAGGTGCATTCTCTACGGAGGGATAACTTTATACACACACGAGAACAATTACCTATAAAATAGCCCGAAAGAGGTTTTGCTTTCCCTTGTTTTTAAGGAATCTCTTAACTCTGCTGGCAGGTTCTGGGAACATGGATGCCTACCTCCTGCCCTTTGATTCTGGCACTCAGAGTCACCAGAAGACTCAACCTCGACCCCCCCACCCCTCACTAAAAACTTACTTGAGGTTTCCATGAGGCTTGAATCACATACGGTCCAATTATGTCTTTAGGTCTGTGGGTCACAGTGGCCACTGGTGAGGCAGAAGAAGACCCTTTGGCTCCCTTTCTTCACCCACTCCCATTCTCCAGTGGAAAACAGAATTAGTGATGGCAGTACAATGAGAGAGTAACCAAATAAATATGCATCCATAAGAGCTTAGATATGTGATTTCAGGTGGTAAAAAATTTCCCTAAAAAATTTCATAATAGTCCAGGGATTTCCCTCTACTTAGCTTGTGAGTATAAGTTGTTGAAATTGCACAAATTCACAGGCAGCCTAAAATCAAGGAAGGATCCCTGTGTGAGCAAATTTGAGTGTGGAAAGAGGCAGGGTTACGAAAGCATCTGCTTTAGTGATCTTGGAATGTCTGATTCCTATTTAAACTGCAGTGCATACTTGTCTTTTTTTCCCCAAGATTTATTTTATTTATTTATTTCTCCCCCTCCCCCATTGTCTGCTGTCTGTGTCCATTCACTGTGTGTTCTTCTGTGTCTGCTTGTCTTCTCTTTAGGCAGCACCAGGAACTGATTCTGGAACCTTCCAGGGTGGGAGAGAGGCACTCAATCTCTTGCGCCACCTCAGCTCCTTGGTCTGCTGAGTACTTATTGTCTCTCCTCTGTGTCTCTTTTTGTTGTGTCATCTTGCTGCACCAGCTCTCTGCTCGGGCCAGCTCACTGCACAGGGCCAGCTAGCCTTTCACCAGGAGGCCCCAGGAATCGAACCCTGGACTTCCTATACGGTAGATGGGAGCCCAATCGCTTAAGCCACATCTGCTTCCCCAAACTTGTCTTGAAGATGAGTTTATAGGTTAAAAACCTGTTGATGTCCATGGATGCATTGCCACACACCAAAACGCCTAACAACTAGAGGGATAACAAAGGCAAAGTAATAGCAATCTATCATGAAGAAACCAGAAGTGCAGTCAATAAAGCAACGAAAGAATTCAAGACAACACCCTTGGGTGGACAATGGTCACACCCGAGAAACTTTGCCACCTTGCGCTATGGTGTGGCAGACTAGCCTGAACGAGACCCCTGGTGAACTCCACTAACACACACTTAACTTCAATTGGTAAATCCCAAATTTTGCTAACCCTGAATAATTTCTAAAATGCCTCTAGTAATATGCAAACGGAAACTCAAAGAATTGCTTGTCATTTGCCCATGGTAGAAAATTAAACTCAGACTGAGGTTTGAGAGCAATCTGTGGCATCTCAAGAGTGGCTGCAGACCACATTTTGAGGAACCCTGCTCAAGATATTCTAGGTTCTAACACTGCATTTTGCCGAATCATCAGCAAGTGACGTGTTTGGACCATAACATCTTGTCCTCTGCCCACCCAGACTTGTATCCACAGAGCTGTATTTGAGGTTCTAACACTCTTAGCTTTCATCAAGGGACACTCTAAGAAGCAGCATCCTGAAACTCATGAGGAGTTCAGTAAAGATGTTTTGGAGAACACTCTTTCTCTCTTGCTCAGTGGGCCTTAAATGAAGTCCCATGTGAAAATTTATTTTGGCTCTAAAGGCTAGAAAATAGACTTTGCTTTATTTGAAAGAAGGGACATTTGGTCCCCTATCTATAAACTAGATAACTGCCTATATGTACCTTTTGGCATTGGCAGGAAATTAAGAGCCTAATTTACCAGAAGCTAAATATACCGACTGCACAGCTATGCCCTTTCTCCCTTCTTGCGTTGGTATTCTTTTCCTGTTTATAGTTCCTCGGCTGTGCTTTTTAAAATTCTTATTTATATTTCACAATTAGTTAATCAAATGGGATTTAGTCATCAACCACCTCACTGACCATCAATAAACAAACAAAAATAGGCATTGATGATATGACACACATGTACTCCAAATAGTTCTTAAAATAACACACAAAGGAAAGACATGCAGGTGCTTATGGCAAGGTACTTTCGAAAGTGAGAAATAAAATGACCCATGAGGAATTTAATTATTGAAGATAAACTTGAAACCTAAATGAATGGGAAGCCAAAATATCCCCAACCAAGAGAAAAGAAGCAGCCTCATTTGACGTGTGTCTGCATTAACAATAATGCATACATCTTATTGACTGTCTCAAAGGAAGAATGGTCATCAAGAGGGAGGTAAGATTAAAACCAATTGGGTTGCAGAAGAGTTGTGTGGTTGTGTGCACTGTGCAAGGATCTAACCTGCCTGTCTTAGTTTCTCACCTGCTATGGCAAATACCACACAATGTGTTGGCTGAAACAACAGGACTTTATTGTCCCATGGTTTCAAAAGCTAGAAGGCTTGCTTCCTCCAGGGATCGGTTGCATTCTGGCTGGCCAGCGATCCTTGGGGTTCCTTGGCTTTCCCATCACATGGAGATGTCCTTGCCTTTCTCTTCTGGGTTCCATTGACTTCTGGCTTCCAGTTCCTCCCCTTGGCTTTCTCTCACCATGTCTGAAGTTCTTCAGCTTATAAAGAACTCCAATCGACTGGATTAAGAGCTGTATTAGTCAGCCAAAGGGGTACTGATGCAAAATACCAGAAATCGGTTGGTCTTTATAAAGGGTGTTTATTTGAGATATAAGTCCACAGTTACCAGGTCATAAAGCATAAGTTTCTTCCCTCACCAAAGTCTGTTGCCACGTGTTGGAGAAAGACAGCTGCTGTCGTTTGTCAGGGTTCAGGCTTCTTGGGTTCCTCTCTTTCCAGGGCTCTGTTTCTCTCTGCGATCAGTGCCTCTGGTTCCTCCACAAGGTCAGCTGTAGACTATGAGGCTCTCTAGGCTTTGCCTCTTTCCACAACGCCAGCTGTGAACTCTCAGGTGAACAGCTCATCTCTTTTCCCAGGGCCTTCTCTCCTTCCTCACGACCAAGCTCCTCTGTGTGCTTGTTTCCCCGGGTTCCAGCATTAAAACTCAGCATCAAAACTCCAACATCAAAACTCCAACTAACTCCTCTGCTCTGCCATGTAGTTTTACCTCCAGTTTACAAGCATAATCCAATATCTATTTTTGGAATTCATAAATAATGCCAAACTGCTACAAGACCCATCTTGATTCCACTGAAAATCACATCTTCAAAAGGTCCTATTGATACTGGGTTCACACCCACAGGGATGGGATTAAGATTAAGAACAGGTTTTTTTCTGGGGATACAAAATCTGCCACACTGCCCTACTGCCTTTAAATAACCTTCTAATTGTTTACTCCAAATCTATGCTTTCACTTCTCCAGCCCATTACATAGACATCTTTTGATGCTTGTTAAAAGAAAATCTAATCTTGTCATCACCTACTTACAAAGCAGGCTTTCTATGGCTCTTAAGGTTTGTCTGGAAAAATTGTAAGACTTTGAAATGGACAAAAATTATTACCAGGTCTCCTGTCTGGTACACTCTTCTAGGTGATACCTGCCTTTTATCACCTTGGAACTATTTTACAACTCAGAGAGTCGTAGAAAACTGATAATAATGCAAATGCTTCTTGGCCGTGGAAATGAATTTATGTCCAGTGAAAGGCAATTAATTTATTGCTCTGTGGACATTGATGAGTTTTGCATCTATTTGTAAATTCACCTCGGCCTTCCTGATTGCCTAGATATGTGTTCTTAAGTTCTCCTTTGAGCAGGTTATAGCATCTTACTGTTTCCCACATTTATGTGTCATATAAAATCTTTGACATGTGTTCATTTTATATGCTTAGGGGAATAAGTATACAAAATGATTCTTTTAACCAGTTAAGGGCCAAAATACTTCATGTGGACAATGAACCCTTGCTCAGCCTGACACCTGTTTGCCCCTTTCAAGACTGTTCTAGCAACTTGCATCCTCCCTCTCTCTCTACCTCCAGGTACACCAGTCTTTCAGCTACATTCCCTCAAGCCCCACAGCCCCCAACCTGCTGTTTTCTCTATGGAAGTGCAAGCAGTCATCTTCTTTGCCTGTTTAAATCTTTCTCATTCTTTATATCCCAGTTCAAGCTGAGGGATAACCTTCCCTGGCTATCCAATCTGGGTCAGATTCCTTTATTAGAACCTTTTATAAGACCACTTTCCTTTTTCCCTCTGTCTTTCTACTTAAGCATCTATCAGTGGCAATATTATGAAATGCTGGCTTCCTTAATATTGTATGCTTCATGAGAACAGCCAGGGTCTGTTTTTGCTCACCAGTGGACCCCTGGTACCTACCTCACTGTATGTTATCAATTAATATTTGTTTAATGAATGAGAGGATCATTGGATTAAATATTTAAATAATTAGCAAACTGTTCTAGTTTTTACTTTATGTTAAATGTAACAGTTTGAAGTTCTTTTTTGAATTCCAAAAGATTATGTTCCTAAATTAATCCATTGTTATGAGTGTGGTACCCTTTGATTGCATTAAACTCATTTTGATTAGATGACTTTCAATTAAATCAATTTAGGGCATTTGATTGGGCTACCTCAGTGAAGTGTGATGCATGTTAGGTCTCTGCTATCCTGCTGAGTCTTATATAAACTGACAATACAGAGAGAAAGGACACACAGAGAAAAGAAGCTGCCATTTTTATCCTGCCATGCAAGAGAAGACTCAAGGGCCACTAGCAGCCAAAGCTGAAGCATGAAGCCCCCAAGAGGCTGGATCCACGATGCAGCTCAAAGCTGAAGAGATGAGCCATATGCCTGATCGACCACAGCTGGGCTCCGGGAGACAGTGAGTCCAGAGGGGAAGGCAGGGACCTCGGCAGAGATCGGCTGCCATCTTGCTTCACCATGTGGCAGGACGCCAGGATCACCAGTAGCTGACTTTGGTGAGAAAGCACCTCTGACTGTGCCTTGATCTGGACATTTCACGGCCTCGGAACTGTAAGCCTTTACCCAAATAAAACTCCCATTAGAAAGCCAACCCATTTCTGGTACTTTGCACTGGCAGCCCTGTGGCAAACTAAAACACCTAAGAATAACAGGAACATCAAAATCATGAAGAAAAAAAGCCATGGAATTGACTCCAAAATTTGTAAGCTATTGTACAACAAAAATATCATCAACAAAATTAAAAGGCAAAGAACAAACTGGGAACAATTTATTGACTCGAAACATAACAAAGTGTCCTTGCCTATGGAGCTCACACACTATAACCCACCTTTCCTAAAAGAATGAACAAAGGACATGGACAGAGTCACTAGTCTTAAAAAAGAACTATTGAATAAAATGGTGAATAAGTGTGCAACCTCATTAGACAAAGACTGAAACTTGAAAGAATTTGCTTTCCCGCTAACAAATTAAGAATTTTAAATGATAATACACAATGTTAGAGCAGGATGTAAACTCTCACTCACTACTAGTGAAGTCAAAGCCAGTTCACCTTCAAATAATTGAAAACTATTTGACAAGGACTATTGAGAACTTTAAAGAATGTTTCTTCATTTTGATCTATTAATTCTATTTCTAGGACTCTAACCTAAAGAATTCAAGGGATAGACCAATATTTAAGCATCAAGTTATTCATGAGTATTATTGTATAATAGCAAAAAAGTAAATGTCTAAAACTAGGGAAATAAACAAGTTAAGATAGAATATTATGGGACCATTTAAAAAAGTCACATGAAGAAATTTCAATAACATGGGAAAATGCTGACAAAGTGTTACATGAAAGGAAAAACAAATAACAAACGCATACATAACTATCGGTACAGCATGTTCCATGTAAGTTAAGATGTGACATTTGGGCTAATGATAATTTTTTTTAAATGTGTTTCTGTATATTCTTAGCATTTTTTAATATGCATGCTTTACTTTTTAAATGAGAACAAAAAGCAATCAAAACTGCCTGAACTAAGGCACTGATGAGGGGATGTAGATAAGGAGGTGTTTTTGAGCCATGTTGAATTCAGGGAAGTGAGACAGAAGATCAAATTGAGTGTAACTCACAGGTTTTTACACAGAGATTGCATGATGCCAATAACCAAGAGAAAAAAAATCCAGCAAAAGTCGTTTTGAAGACATAAAGTAGAATAAGATCAGTTCGGGAGATGCTGACTCTGAGCTAACCTAGTGACCTGAGGTGGATTTGTCTAGTATGAAGCTGAGTTTGGGGGCTCCACAAATCAGGCAGGAATTTGTGAGGCACTGGCAAGTGGGTGGCCGGGGGTTGAGAACACAAGCTCCCAAGCCGTGCAAGCGCTGGGAAGAGATGACATGAATGAAAAATCAAGGCAGTACGTGCCAACTCCAAGGATGAAAACCGCGGGCTTGGCAACTGGAAGAAGCTCCTGGAGGAAGTGGGGTTTGATCCAGGGAAGGGCTCTCTTGCCTGTGCAGGTTTGAGAAGGGGGAGCATTCTGGGAAGGGAGAAGAGGTGATGTAATCAGAGGTGGAAATCAGGGTGCTTTCAAGGAAATGCCAGATGAGTCTGACTTTGGCGAAGGTTCTCCAGGAGAATAATAAACCTGGAAAATTCAACTGGCTCAAGAGTACAGGGGGTTTGAATGGCAGAAAGGTTGGCTTTATCATCATTTGGAACTCACTTTATTCAAGTCAATGCTTTCCTGCCCTGGCAAAGTCTCAACAGAGGGTGGCTATGAAGCAGGCTGGGTAATGTCTTTGTGAAATACCTTTAAAAATACCTTAAAGTGTTTCTATTGGTATTATTATTCTCTTAGCTTTATCGATCTTACTATATTTATAGCATGCACATTTCATTTATAATAGTCTATTTTCCACGTTTAATTAATGCAAGCAAATAAAAAAAGTTTTCCTTTTTTTTTTTTTTTAAACCAGTAGCTAGAAAACCTTCTGAGAAACATTGTTTTCACTAGCCTTGCAGCAATGAGACATCTCGTTTTCATGGGACTGAAGGTACTGGATCCTGATAATCGTTTTAGGGTGGGGTTTTACTCAGCTAGTGATACTCTCAAGTTTCACTGAGCTTGTCAGTGAGGGACAGGAGAAATGCCCTGGCTACCTCTTCTTTCCAGAAAGAACCTGGAGTTTCTCACCTGTGCAGTTCGCACGGGATGCCCCCATTATCTAAAGCCAGTCAGCACATGTCATTCTTTTGGCCACAGGGACCGGCTCAGGCCTGACACAGGAGGCCCTGGGATGTAAGAAACATGCTCTGGCTGAAATGATAAAGACAGCTGTGTATTTAAAATGTGATGGAAGATTTCCCTAGAAAGGAGAGGAATGTGATTTAAACCCCAGAAAACTTCATGAGCAGTACTTTGGTGGGATCAAGTCTTGTATCCTGAGGTCCTGCAACAGTGGGAATCAAAAACACCATTCAGAAAGGACGGTCTCATCCAGAGGCTCATGAATTCCCCAAATGGTGAATTTTACTGAATATGCCGATTAACTGGTCTCGGGTGAAGTTTAACTGAGATGACTCAGCGAGCCAAACCTTGTTTCAGCACCCCAAAGATGAAATGCCTTTACCGAGGGCAACACCCAGTGAAGGAAGCGAACAAGTTCAAATTCTTCATATATTGGGAAATGGAGATTTTTCAGCCATTATTTGGCAAGATTTGCTCCTTGGCCTCAAGCCTTCTGGAAAGGGAAGCAAGAAATGCTCAGAAGAATGGGACAACGTCCTTCTAGCAGACGCTCCCAGTTTCCTGTGCTTCAGAAAAAGTCTTTAATTTGAAACAAATGGCCCGGGAAGGTTATGCCCACATAATTCCCCTTACTTAAAATCTCGGTACCTCAAGCACCGATTATTTGAACTCCGTAAATGGTGAGCTCTCATCACATTCAAAAACAAAAATACTACTACTAGAACATTTCTGGGAAGGAAAACAAAAACCTGACCTGCTGTGCGGGAGCCTTGCGTAGGCTTCTGGCTCCTTCCAAACTGCTCTGTGGGGAGGGCCGGTTAACCTCTCTCTGTTTTCTTTTGAACATCTGCAAAATGGTGATAATTTATCATCTCATATTATGAATTCAGAGCTTGAAAGGCAATCGTTCTCTTTAATTCAACACTTCCCCCTAAAAGAGGGCAAACATCTGCCTATCTCATTTTTTAAATGAGCTTTGAATTACAGATAGCCTTTAGTTTATGGCTTTAAAAGAATTTTCCTTATGAAAACAATTATTTGGGATTAAGGTCAATATTTGAACTTGACCTAAAATTACTTCTATCAACTTCCTGATGGCACATGTTTTTAAAGGAGACGTGAAACTTAAGTCAGATGCAAAAAAACACAATTGTTTTCCTTAATTTGGATGATGAAAATAAGGTAGATTTTTCCCTTTGTATTTTGCTCACAATTTGCTGAAACACCTATTTTGAAGGAAATATATAAATGCCTGAAAATAAGTTATTCATTCACTACTGGATTTGTTTTTTAACTGATGATTTAGGAATTCAAAATATGTGTGTATTTTAAGAGACTCTGTAAAGAATTATGATGAAAATTCTGTTCCTTCTTCCTTAAATGGAAAACATAATACAATTATAGGTTCCTATTATTACCACCCATCCCAAAGGGACTAGGGCTGAAGCTTGTTCTAAGGCCCAGCAAACCACATTTTATGAGAAAATGAAGCCTTACATGGTATTAATGAAACGGCAAACATATCAGAAAATAAAAACAGCCAGAACTGATCAAGGCTCAGTGGACAAGGAGGAGGATTTACTCAGATTTACAAAACATGTATCAATAATCTTATCACACATATACACATCGAGTTTTCTAGTTCACATAGCATTGCACTTTCTCATTTTGTCTTCATACAACCCCATTTTACATACGTGGAAACTGAGATTCAAAGTCGGGAGCTATAGCTAATAAATCTACTTGCTTCTGGGAAAAAAAATCTACAGTCTTTTTCCTGGTAACCTCTTTCCCCACTTCAGGAAAGAGAACTTATTCTGCATTAGAAAGGAAAATTTATTCCACAAGAGTAAGCAGGGAGCTTTACCTCTGATCTGAGATTCAATTCCCATGACACCTTGAACTAACCTTAAACCTACATACATTTGTTCTATGAAATCATCTCTCCCTTTGTGAAGGAGAAGGATGACATTCCTAGCTGTGCTCAAAATAATATTATCAGAAGTATTCCTTAGATGACTAAAAGACATTTTTAGACATTTTATGTAAATGATGGTGCTAGAGATCAATGTTAAATATTAAGCATTTTTATATGTTCCCCCATTACTTTTTACAACTGTCTGCATCATGCAAAGTATTCCCAACTGAAATTAGAAAGTGGAGGAAAACTTAAAATATATTTCAAACCCACTAATAAATTCCACTAAATTCTCAGTTGTGTATCAGAGATCCGATGTGACATACTTGCTCTATACCAGGGAGTCAACATTTCTTTTGGTAGGATACTCCAAATTCCCCAAGGCAGCCTACAATGCTGTTTGCTTCCTCACCTCCCCAAGGCTCAAATTTAGAGAAGGAATTTAGTCCAAGAAAGGACAATGGCCTTTTAGTTAATATTAAGCTGGTAATCAGTTCCTTAGAGGGGATTGGGGAACAGAATATATATGTATATTTGAAGCCAAAAAATGTGCCTAATTTTTAAAAGAATAATACAGAAAGGTAAGGGAATGAGATGACTAAGGCATGCTTGAGGCATTATTGGGTTGGGCTAGAGCGGCAATCTGAGGTCAAGGCTTAGCCTTGCCATTCATGCACTGTAAAGTGAGGCAAGACACATCAACTCTCTCTGTTTTGGCCATCTGAGAGTGAGGGCAGATGATACTTTCCTCCTCTGGTAAACGGGTTCATTCTGCACATCAACAGCCATGATGGCTGTTGTAGAAACTATTCAGCTCTCTACAATTGTAGGGTACTATTCTCTTCTGAAGTAAAGTCACCAAATCAGTTTTGGCTGCCTGAATCATTTTCAGGGCAGGATTTTTCACTATCTCCTTTGCTAATCAATTCCTATCACTTCTAATTTTTAGCCTGTAACTTAATAAAAGATATGACCCACACTAAATTTAGTTTGAAAATGAGTTAAGCTAATTATTTGGAATAATGCCATCCACAATTCAACTGGCCAGTTTGTGGATTATTCAATTTTAAGCCATTTTTATTGGTTATTTTTGCCTTGAAGAATTTGAGGCAGTTTATTGAAAAGAAACAAAGTCAACAAAAACCCTAAAACAGGAGGAAAGAGAGGACACAGAGGCAGTAGCTATTCCAGCCACCTAAACTAAAGAGAGCTGTTGAAATTAAGCACAAAATCTTTAGGCTTCTTGGTAGAAGACATGAAAACAGGGATACTGGAGAGACTGAGAGAAGGAACAACAGAGAAGGAAAAGAAGGGTTGGGTTATGTAAGAAGACAATGAATTACTTCACTGTCACTATATAGTTATAGGAAACAAACCAGTCAGATTGTACTGATCATTTTAAATCAATCATGATGACTGAAAATATAATGAATTCCTTATAACAGGCAATTTAAATACCCTTTGATAGAGTCTTTTTTTTTTTAGGAGGTACCAGGGATTGAACCCAGGACCTCATACGTGGGAAGCAGGCACTCAATCACTGAGCTACATCCACTTCCCAATGAGAGTTGGTTTTTTCATTGGTTTGTTTTTAGGAGGTACTGGGGATTGAACCCAGGACTTTGTACATGGGAAGCAGGCACTCAATCACTTGAGCTACATCCACTCCCCAGATAGTCTCTTGTACTATCCCCAAAGAATACAGTTGGAAGCCAGGAACCATTCTGTAAGTATCTCCCTAATAACAGTGAACGATTATTTTGTGCTGTGAAAAAGGTATAATTATAGCCTGCTTTTGTTTGCAAGGCTGCTGAAAGCAATATACCAGAAATGGATTGGCTTTTACAATGGGGATTTATTAGCTTACAAGCTTATAGTTCTGAGGCTGAGAAAAGTGTCCAAATCAAGGCATCATCGGGCAATGCTTTCTCCCAGAAGACCAGCTGCCGGCAATCCTGGACTCCTCTGTCATATGGCAAGCAACATGGCAGCATTCCTTCTTTTCTGAGTTTTGTTGCTTCAGCTTCTTGCTTCCATGGCTTTTTCTCTTCTTCTCTCCATGTTCATCCCATTTATAAAGGACTTCAGTAAGAAGATTAAGACCTGCCCTGGTCCATGCTGTAAATGAAGCAACCTAATCAAAAGGCCACACCTACAATAGGTTGACACTACAAGAATGGACTAGCTTTAAGAACATGATTATCTGGGGTCCACCCAGCTTGAAACCATCATATTGGCACATACATTTTACAGAAGAGGAATCCTAGACTTAGAGAGAGGAGGAAATTAACAGTCACCCACCCAGCCGGTCAATTGAAAAGCCAAGATTTGAGCCCAGAGTCTGAAACTACTAAGAACTATTCCAGGTTCTTACCCCAATCTGCCTTGTCTCACCTGGGAAGGCAGATTTTACTGGAGACCCAATCAATCACAGTCCAGGGCATGGACATTGGTCAAAGCTCCCAGGGATTCTAGATCATGCCCAGGTTTGGAGACCACTGCTCCTCAGTATAGAGTCTCCGAGTCTGTGCCCCTTGGTGATTATTGTTGGGAAAGAATGGTCTCAGGCCCTTTCTCCATTGATCAGAATTCATCTTCTTCAAATCAGCTTAGTCCAAATATGCCCACCCAGTGCAAAAATTAAGAAAGGAGAAGTTGAATGTGGATATGAACAAACTGCAATCCATCCATTGTTTTCTGTCTCCACTGCACCATCTTCCCATCCGAGCCCTGGCACCCCTCCCAAACCCTAGGGAAAGCCCTCTAACCAGCTCCCCCTTCATCCCACTCCTGTCCCTGCAAACCATTCTCATAAGGAAGTCACTCGAATCCCTTCCATCACTTTGAATTGTACCTTGGATGTCATGTTTTGTTTTGTATTCTTTTTTCTTTTGTTATTAATTTTTGCTTACAAACAGTCTATACTCACCAAAAATGTCTCCCCCCACCCATATTAGTCAGGCAAAGGGGTGCTGATGCAAAGTACCAGAAATCTGCTGGCTTTTATACAAGATATTTATTTGGAGTGGAAGCTTACAGTCACAAAGCCCTAAAGGTACCATAAGAGGTACTTCCTCACCCAAAGTCTGTTGCCAAGTATTGAAGCAAGATGGTGAGCATTGTCTGCGAGGGTTCAGCCTTCCTTCTTCCTCTTAAGGTTCCATGGTCCCAGCTTCTTCCAATCTCAGCTGTAGGTTAGCATAAGGCTTGTCTCTCACCCCGGAGCTCGTTTCTTTCCAGGCTCAGCTGCTCTGCTCTCTTCACAAGGTCAGCTGTAGACTATCAGGCTCATCTCTCTTCCCAGGGCCTCTGCTGTGTCTAATGAGTTGTCTCTTGTTTCTCGCGTATCTGCTTCTATGTTATCTACTTCCATCTTCTTCCTGAACGTGTGTCCATATATATAACCCACAAAGGGGGGGAGGGCAGGGACTCAAACTGAGACACCCTAATGATGTGGTCAAATCAAAGTTCTAATCCTAACATAATTTAATCCAAGGCATCTCAGATGAATCTATTATAACCAAAGGGTATCGTGCCCAGATGAACAAACCAGTTTACAAACATAATCAATATCTCTTTTTGGAATTCACAGATAATATCAAACATCCCCCTTCCCTAATAACCTCTAATCTACTGTCTCTGTGAATTTGCTATTTCTAGATATTTCATTTAAGTGACACCATAAAAGATTTGTTCTTATGTGCCTTGCTTACTTCAACTCAGTGTAATTTCAAGGTTCATCCATGTAATGGTATGTCTCAGAACTTCCTTCTTATAGCTGAATAATATTCCAATGTGTGTAGGTACCACATTTTCTTTATCCATTCATCTGTTGATGGACATTTGGGTTGTTTCTACCTCTTGGCTATTGTGAATAATGCTGCTATGGACATCGGTATACAAGAATCTGTTTGAGATCCTGTTTTCACCTTCTTTGTGTATCTACCTAGAAATGGAATTGCCGGGTCATATGGTAATTCTATATTGAACTTTTTGAGGAACTGCCATATTGCTTTCTGTTTTTTACTAATAGCCAACCTTGTGGTTGGGAAGTGGTATGTCTTGTGTTTTCATCTGCATTTCTATCACTGTTTTTCACATGGCCCATAGACTCCACTGGACTTGGTCTCCACTTCCAACTCCAACTTTACTTCCCCCTTATCCTCTGGATACCTCGGGGGCTTCACACAGGCAGTTCCCTCCCACAGCAATGATCTTCCTACCCCTACTCTTTACCTAGCTCCCACTAACTCTCCCAGGTAAACCAGAACTCCTGGTCTCATATCTCCCACAATGCCCTCTACTGGTCCTTCATAAGCACTGCACCCTGGGTGCCAGATAAAACTTTGCTTCTGGGTGGACTGGCTAAATGAGGGTCTGTAAGCAACCTGGCAGCAGGGACCTTGTCTGTTCGGCCCTCACTGTAAATCTCTCCCCTAGCCCAGAGCCTGAAGCGGGTGCTCACAGCAAAGACAAGCTGGATAAATAAATAGGTAACAGAGCATTTCCGAAACAAACCAAACCAAAAAAAAGAGGGCAATTGGGAAAGTCCTTGGTTCTCTTACCGAGAGAGGAATTCAGGTAACTTCTGCTTTCTCTAGTTTAAAGCTCATTTCCTTCCCCTGCCACTTCTGAAGTCTGCAAAGTGAAACCCTGCCAAGCTTGGGGAAGCATGGCTCTGAGCACAACCTGGGGGGCTCAGAGCGTGGGCTGGGGGCACAGACTCGGCCTGGTTCTCTTTCGAGGCAGCTACAGGCACGGGTGGCCTCCAGAGGCCAAGCATTGAGTGCTGCTGGGGATTCAATGAAAAGTACACTTTATGTTTAAAAAGACATGGAAGGGAGCAGATGTAGCTCAGTGGTTGAGCACTTGCTTTCCATGTAAAAGATTTCAGGTTCAATCCCTGCTACACCCTTAAAAAAAAAGATATGGAAGTCAAATGCATTAAATTAAAAACTTATAATGGGTGAATTTTACTGTATAGAAATTAGACCTAAGTAACAGGGGGAAAAAAATCTGAAACAAAAACGTTCTTGCTCACAAATACCCGATTAAATGACTATTCTTTCTGAAGTGAAAGAAATAATTTTTTCATTCTATTAAAAAGCATTTGAAATGTAGTAAAAATGATTGTTTTAAGAGTTAATTTGTTGTTAACTACTGCATCCTTTGATGTCTCTCAGACATTTTGCAGAAATATACTTTATTAAACTATCAGGGTTTATTTATTCTGTGTTTTCAGGATCGTTAGAAAAGTTTACCGACATCTATAGGGGAAAAAACAGGCAAAGAAATCAAGGGTCTTATTTTAAAAGATCTTCTGTCTCATTTACTTAAACTTTTATTTTTTAGAGAAAGATTTTAGAACGTGAAAGTAAATAAATTTACATTTAGAAGTTCTTAACTCATCCAGTTCCTCCAAAGTATCTGTATTAGAGTATACTCAAAGTGTGTGCTCTCAATATTACAAACGTAACCTCAGGAAAGGTATCTGGTTGCATCTTCCAGGATATACAGACTTATGCCTGGTATATAGCAGTGCTCAATAGTTTATATTACTGGTCAGTTTCATGCAAGGATATTTGATAGTATTAAGGATTTTTTAAGCACTTCAAAGGGAGTTACTTTGCTAGTTTTCAAACTATTAAAAAATTGAAATGCCTATTGATTAACACAAGATGAGGCCATTAACTTTAGAAGCTTTTACCCAGAAAAACTCTCAAGTCATAGAAACTGGCACAAGCCCAATTTCCTTCGAACACATATTTTGTTCTTTTTTCTGCAGCTGTCATCACCAGAACCAAGATAATTCACTGTGAGGTTTTTTTCAATTTCTAGCAGGAGGTCTTTTCTTTTGCACCTTTCTTTTGTCTTACTCCATCGTGATTCTTACAGATATTCGGTTTCCACGAGTAATTACTCTGTTTGCTTCCTTTATGGGGTTTAAAAGTTGGGTTTGGACTTTTGAGAGATTAAATGACTTGTTTATGGTCAAACAGATTCAAAGGATGGAAGGTGGATTGTAACATGGTATTCCTGATAACTAGCCCAAGACGCTTGGTTTTTTGGAGTTCTTATGGATAACATGAGGTAGGTGATTGGGCTTGGCAGCCACCATCAGAATTTGAAACGACTCTGACATATTTGAAAGTTGTTTAGGGGAACTCATGAATCAATAAATAACACGACCATGTATTTTGTGTCTGATATGTGCCAAGTACCACAAGATGCACTGAAGCTTCTAACACAAATTAGACACAACCCTCCCTTCCCTGGTGTCAGGGGATCAGCATTTGGCCCACGACACAGAAGAGGTCCAAGAAAGAATGACCTACTTAAAAACAAACACACACGGCCTATATACAAAGAGCAAAAGCAAACTAATTTGAAACTATCTAACTCACCTTAGGTATTTTCAAATGAGGAGAGAAGAGAAAATCTAAACCTTACTTAATTCAAATACTGGAATGTTTAAAATCAAGAAGCATGTCATTCTGATTTTGAGACCAGTTTATCTCTATTTATTCAGAGGAAGCCCAATTGAACGAATTAAATACTGACCCTGTAGCCTCCAGTAGTGGAACTCTTAGGCACTTGAAAAAACAAACAAAAATGTGAAAAAAGATTCTTTGGAATGCAATTTCATTCTGCCTATTCCTCCCTAAAATCTGGAAAGCACAGGAAATCAGCAAAGTCAATGAATATGTCACTCCCAAATATTTTGTATTAGATTTTTTTTCCTTCCTCAAATACCAAAGTGGCCACTGCATGGGATATGACTTCTCTGGGGTCTTCAATAGTTAAAAACCAACATCCTCCCAGTTCTCTTTTAGAATTGCTGCCAAGCCTCAGTGCGTCATGGAGCAGAAAGCCTGCAAATGATCATAACATCCCTCTGAGAATATTTTGGAGACTAAACGCTGAGCTGCAATCTGTCTGCCGGCCCTTCAGAAATCATAGTTTGAGTTAGCGTTGCTTTGAGGTCCAGCTGAAGTCCTCCTAGACCAGGAAAAAGGGCAAAGGGAGGAGATGCCAAAAGAAAGGCGAAAAGTCACCAACCCCAGATTTTCTTACTAGTGCATGTCAACGTGGTGTATATAATCTCTCCCTGAGGATTTGAAATTGATATGGAACACCTGCCTTTAGAAAGCTAATAGCCTGCATGCTGTAGGCTGCATGTCTGATGTTTGCAAGTTTGAGGAGAAGAATGAGAAAATTGTGACTTTTGTTTTTAACTTAGGCACTGTCTGCTTTCGACAATGAATAACTGTTTTGACCCATGTGTGGCTCTCAAGACTTACAATTCATTGACAAGCTCTATTGTTTTGTCTCTTTTCGGTAAATATGCATTTCTTCCTGCTCTGGTTTTGCCTTCATCATGAATTCCACATGGAGTTTGTTCTATTAGGATGCTCTGACCTTCTTAGTTTCATGAGTGATTTGCATTCCATACGCCTCTCTCCCTCCAAGAGTGATTATATCTAACAAATTTTCCCCTTTTGCCTCCTTCTGATCCTCTTTTCTACCACATTTTACTTGCCTAGTCATTCTTTTGTGGAACGGCTGTCACAGATGGGCCGATGAGTTATTCTGCTTCTGCCCTGGAGGAGGAGGCCATTGGGTCATATACCAGACCCCAGGCCGGAGAATCTTTACCCTGTTAAATATCTGTTCCTCCTTTTACAGGGCTTGGCACAAATCAGGGTGCCTTTGAAGCCTAATCAAAAAGAGAACCACTGGGCCCACTCAACATGATGTCTTCAAGGTTAATCCATGTTGCTGCATGCGTCAGAACTTCATTCCTTTTGACGGCCGAGTAATATTCCATTGCATCTCCCTACAACATTTTGTTTACCCTTTCATCGGTTAACAGATAACTTGAGATGCTTCCACATTTTGGCTCTTGTGAATAATGTTGCAATCAACATCAGTGTGCAAATATCTGTCCCTAAAATTCTCTTCTTGTTTCCAAATATTCCAGGATTCTTTTAAAAAAAAAAACATTTGGAATTAGAATATTTTTCAGTGCCCAATTGAAAATCCTATCTAGCTTACCTTTCCCTAATAATTTTTATAAAATTAAATATAATAATATGAATAACACTCAAGATCATGTAAGAGCTTTCTATTTGCCAGTCACTGAGCTAAATGCTTTGTCTCATTTAGTTTTCACACAATAACCTTTAGATGAAGGTGGGATCATCACCCTTGTTTTATGGAAGAAAGAAAACAGGCTCAGAGATTTCCTTAAAATCACACACTTAGAAAGTGGAGGACCGAGGAATTAGAGTCTGCTTAACTAAAAATACTTGCTCAGATCCAGAGCTTTTTACTGTGCTGATGAGCGAAAGCCCCAATAACTGATAACACCAGAAGTCATTTAAAAATATTTATGACGAACAGAAGTCTACTTTGAATTACAGTTGGACAGAATCCATCAGACCTCATTGACATGTTAGTTTCCTATGCAATACATGTGTCAAAGCAGTGAGAAAATTAGAAACCAAGCCAGAGACATCTCCGTTCTTCTATGTATGGCAAGAAAGAGTACCTTCCAGTCTGAGTCTTGGTTGAGTTTTTTTCTCCCTTCTAAATCATCGGACTTCGGAAGTCATCTGTGGTCATCAGATTTAGCTAGCTGATTTCAGAGGAAGAGGTAAATCATCAGAAAGCAAGTTATCATCATGGATTGTTTTTTTTTTTTTTTTTTGGAAACCTCAGTATTTATAGAGTCAGAAAACAAGTAAAGCCAGTTCAAAAGCATCAATCACTTCTGCACTAACCAGCCATCACCATCACTCAGGATGTTGTTCTTAAAATATTTTGGAAGCCTCAGGCTTCGAGGACTGTTTTTATGTGGATGTGACATACCCAGGAATTTTGAAGAAACAGTGGTACATTTTTTTTTCGAGCTCAAAAAGACGTGTGATAGATGGAATAATGCACCCTACAGGTATCTATGCCCTCATGCACAGAGCCTTTGAATTATGGAGTGGCAAAGGGGACATGATTAAGCTAAGGATCCTGGAACTGGGAGATTATCCTGGATAATTCTGGCCTGATGTAATCACCAGGGGAAGGTAAGAAGGTCAGAGTCAGAGACAAGGCCATATGGCAACAGAAGCAGAGAATGGAGTAGTGTGCTTTGAAGATGGTGGAAGGGGCTGCCAGCCAAAGAATGTGGCAGGGCCTTTGAAAGCTGGAAAAGGCAAAGCAAGGGATTCTCCCCAGGAACTTCCAGAAGGAACCCAGCCCTGGTGACACCTTGATTTTTAGCCCCATAAGACTCATTTCCTGATTCTGACCTCTGCTACTGGAAGAGAATGAATATGTGCTGTTTTAAATCTCCAAAGTTGTGGTAATTTGTCATAGCATCAATAGGAAACTATGAAGATGTCAACTTGGAATTTGGTGGTGAAATTGAAACTGGGTGTAAAGCCTCTCTTAGCATCTTTGTTAGATCTGAAGTCATTTGCTTAATTTGGGGGCATAAAATCACATGGTTTTAGGGAGCGGATGTGGCTCAAGAAGTTGAGCATCCACCTCCCACATGGGAGGTATTGGGTTCAGTTCCCGGTGCCTCCTAAAGAAGATGAGCAGACAACGAGCAGACACAACCAGCAGAGACAACGAGCAGACACAACCAGCAGAGACAACGAGCAGACACAACCAGCAGAGACAACAAACAGACAGATCAGGGGCGGGGTAAATTGCACAGTTTTATAACTTGATTCACTCATACCATGTCACATTAAATACTTAAGTGTATAATTTATTCACACAATGATGACAAATGTACTCATTGAATTTGATATTTAAAAGGGGTAGTTTTATTAAAATTGCTAATGGAGTACAAGCTGCTGAACTTTCAAAATCCTAGCTTCCCTGTATTTTGAGCAAGTTTTGAGGATCAGCAAAATATTTGGCAGCAGAAAAAACCATGAACAGCAGAGTAAAACATAAGGTTCTGACACTGGCCAGACTGTGTCTTCTCCCAAGTCAAACACACTCACTGGGAATGAGTGGATCAGCCCATGCAGCTTGCAGGAATCTACACCTTCTATGCCGTCTCATCATCCCTGGCAAGCACAAGCATTGTACTGGCCTCCTTCTCCCAAAAGGAAAAAATAAACTTACCCACGGAAACTTGTAAAAATCATTCTTATTCCTGGAGCTTTACTTTCCATGAAATAATATTTTCTCGTTCTTCAGGTGTTGATTTTTATGGGACTTCGTGGATCATAACGGAGATAAGCTTGTTTTGATGTATTTCCCAACCCAGACCAACTTATTTTCACACCCTAAGGCAGTTGGAAGTATCACATCGGTTGTGAAACAAGAAGCACCAGGGGTTGAATGGAACAAGGA
This sequence comes from Cabassous unicinctus, assembly GCA_029593785.1. NCBI lineage: Eukaryota > Metazoa > Chordata > Mammalia > Cingulata > Chlamyphoridae > Cabassous > Cabassous unicinctus. The sequence continues at coordinate 20,398 of JAQZBX010032565.1, forward strand.
CCTGGGCCTATAGGAGGAGGCCACTGGGCCACCGACCAGACCCTAAGCTTGAGGGGGAGCTGCGTTTCCCACATCTCAGTCAAGTCCTTCTGACTGTCCCCCCACTGGTGCTGTGTCTTAACCAGTGCAACGTCAGAGCTTTCACTGCGTAAAGTCTGCCTCTGAATACAGGCAAACCCTGTTTCATTGTGCTTCGCTTTATTGCACTGGGGCATTCTGCATTTTTCACAAATTGAAAGTTTGTGACAACCCCACATCCAGCAAGTCTATTGGCGCCTTTTTTCCAACAGCACGTGCTCCCTTCATATCTCTGTGTCACATTTTAATTAAGGTTTGTACATTGCTTTTTTCCTTAAGATTTATTTTATTTATTGCCCCCCTCTTGCCGCTTGCGCTCGCTGTCTGCTTTCTGTGTCCATTCGCTGTGTGTTCTTCTGTGTCTGCTTGTCTTCTCTTCTCGTCTTCTCTTTAGGAGACACCAGGAACCGATCCAGGGACCTTCCGACGTGGGAGAGAGGCATTCAATTACTTGAGCCACCACAGCTCCCTGGTTTGTTGTGTCTCTCATTGTCTTTTTCCTTTCCCTCTCTCTTTTATTTTGTGTGTGTCACCTTGTTGCGCCAGCTCTCCATGTTTTGCCTTCACCAGGAGTCCCCAGGAATCGAACCCGGGGCCTCCCACATGGCGGACAGGAGCCCAATTGCTGGAGCCACATCCACCCCTCTGTACATTGGTTTTTTTAGACATAATGCTATTGCACACAAAACAGACTGCAGTATAGCATAAACGCAACTTTTATGTGCACTGGGAAACCAAAGACTTCATGTGACTTGCTTTATTGTGACATTCACTTTCTTGTGATGGTCTGGAACTGAACCCACAAGCAATATCTCTGAGGTTGGCCCATACACTGCAGATGCAGCAAACCACTCACCATATGGGGTGGATCATCAGCCCATTGCTGTCCTCATCTCCTAATATACCGTGTGGCACAAATGGTAATGCCTCTGAGACCTTATCAGAAAGAAGGAACAAACATTTCCGGGGAACCACTAGATCAAAAGCCATCTTTGGAGGAATCCCTCAAACAAAGAAGGATACTAATATGTGGATCATCTACTATGTTTGGCCTGTATATTAAATTCATAGCACATGGCATGTTGTTTAATCCTGCCAACAAGCTTGTTTGTTAGAAATTTGTGTCCTCATTACAGACAAGGAAATTCAAGCTCAGAGGACTTAAGTATTGAGCTCAAGGTTGGAGATTACAGGAGGTGAAGCCAGAGTTTGAATCAAAGTCTACCACTTTTTCTCTAAGTTATGAGACACTCTGAATGGATTCCTTCTTGCATCTCAAGAGGAAATGATGGGAAGAAATCATATTTGAAATATTTAATGCACTGCTTATCTTTGGTTTACTTTAATTGATGTGATCTGATATTGCAGTTAGTTTTGCTTTAAAACCCATCACTTACATGTATAATGAGATGAAGAAATTTTGATTCACTAGAATTCTAAGGAACAAGGCTGGGGGACCTGGTGGGATGGCTTTATACTAAGAAGGTAGCTGGAAGATGGAGGGAGCTTGGCTCACTTCCCAAGAGGCTTCATTGGCAAGACTGTAGAAGAAAAGGTGATCCAGTTTGAAGTGTGCATGTGGGGGAATCTCTTATAGAAAATGGCAAAGGAGAGCCAGGTGTGCATGCTAGCTGCAGCAGATATAATCCAGACAGTGCTGAGACCAAAAATGAGGCGTTGGGAGCTATCACTTCAAGGAATAAAGAGAACTTGAGGAAGGAGGATCAGGAATTCCATTTGGGTTCTGAACCCCAAGGGGCAGAGAACCTAAATTACATCTGGGTTATAGATAATGAATCCCAAATAGACTGGCAAAATGTTTGAAACTCTCGAATCCCCCTCCAGCCCCCAGGGAAACAAATTCCAGGTCTTCCATGTAATACATCTGTGGTGGTTTGAAGCTGTCTGTACCCAAGAAAGACATGTTTCTAAATTTAATCCATTCCCATGAGTGTGGACCCATTGTAAGCAGGACGGTTTGATAAGGCTACTTCAGTTAAGGGGTGACCTACCTCATTCAGAATGGATCATAATCTTCTTACTGGACTCCTTTATAAATGGAATGAATACAGAGAGAGAGAGAAAAAAAAAAAAGCCATGGAAGCAAGAAGATGAAAGCAACGAAACCCAGAAGAGAAGACAGAGACCAGCAGATGTCGCCATGTGCCTTGCCATGTGGTGGAGGACCCAAGGATCGCAGCTGGTCATCAGGAAGAAAGCATTGCTTTGATGAAGGCAGCTTAGCAAACTAAAACAGATTTTGATACCTGGAGAGTGGGGTACTGCTATTGCAAATACCAAAAATGTGGAAACAACTTGGGAATTGGGTAATGGGTAGAGTCTGGAAAAATTATGCAGTGTTTGATAAAAAAGGTCTAGATTGTTTTGAAGAGACCATTGGTAAAAACATGGGTGCTAAAGGTACTGCCGATAAGACCTTAGAAATAATGACATGTCATTGCAAACTTGAAGTGAGGCAACTCTTCTTTTAAAATGGAAGAGAACTTGGCAAAATTAAGTTCTGATGTTGAATGGAAGGGATAGTTTGAAAGTGATGAGCTTAGTTAGCAGAGATTTCCAAGCTAAATGTGGAAAATGCAGCTTGATTTCTCCTTGCAACTTATAGTAATATGTGAGAGGAAAGAGATAAGGTGACAACTGAACTCCTGAGCACAAAGAAACCAGAAATGTATGGTTTGGAAAATTCTAAGCTTCCAGAAAGCTAGTCCCCGGAGAATAGTGCCCCACTTAACGATTTAACTGAACTTGGAACCAGCTGGCCATTTCAGCGTAAGTCAGGATTGGAAATGCAGTTATCCAGGAAGGATTTGTGGAAGGTTCTTTGGTCTGATAGTTTGGACCCTTTTGTACTACATGTGAAACTGACAAGTGTTTTACGAGATCTGTATGAACAGAAAAATTGCCAGCCTGGACTTAAAGGGACAGAAAAGGGACAGATTGAAGGAAAAATGACTTCAAAGGCAGAACCATGGAAGCTGAGGTCTGGATCAAAGACATATTTTGGGGCCCAGAGAGAGAGCCCACCCATGTGTGTGGAAAGGGTGAACATGCCTCAGCACTTGGAGGGGGCCAGCCTTCTGCACCCTTGTTCAGGAAAAGCGTTACAATGCCAGGCTTCAGAAAGGGTAGAGCATATTCATTGGGGATTTCAGAGAATCTGGCCATTGCCCCAGTGTTCTCAGAGGTTGGAGATTTCACCTGTGTTTGGGGAGAGCATGGCTGCTGTGAAAGCCCTTGGAAATGGTGGGGCTACTGCTCCATCAAGACACAAAGACAAAACATCTCAGACATTAAAATCTGATGGAGTTTGCCCTACAGGGTTTCCAAATTTTGGGGGATCTGTAACCCTTGTTTTCCTTCAAACTTCTCCTTATGGGAAATGAAAATATTTATCCTATGCATGTCCCTCCTTTATTTATTGGAAGCAGATAATTTGTTCTCTCAGTTTACAGGTCCACAGATGGGGGGGAATTGTGCCTCAGGACAGAGCTTACCTATAACTGATTTTGATGAGACTTTGTACTTAGCATTGTTACTGAAATGACTTAAGGCTTTGGGGATATTGTGCTGGAATTATTATATTTAAATATAGAAAGAACATGCATTTTGAAGGTACAGGGGGTGGAGAGTAGTGGTCAGAAGCTGTATGTACCCCAGAAAGATATGTTCTTAAAATTAACTCATTCCTATTGGTGTGGATTCATTGAAAGGCTTGATAAGGCTACTTTAGTTACGATGTGACCCACTTCATTCAGGATGGGTCTTAATCCTCTTACTGGAGTCCTTTAAAAAACAGAATGGAGAGGGGTGGGGGTAGAGAAGCCATGAAACCAAGAAGCTGAAAGCAGTGAAATGTGGAAGAGAGAGGGTAAACCAGCAGACATGGCCATGTGCCTTGCCATGTGACAGAGGCGCTAAGGATTGCTGGCAGCCAATCTTCAGGAAGAAGGCATCACCTTGATAATGCCTTGATTTGGACATATTTCTCAGCCTTAAAACTGTAAGCTACTAAATTCTCATTGTTAAGCCAATCCATTTCACGGTATCTGCTTTCAGCTGCCTAGCAAACTAAAACACCATCTCAGTTCTTTAGGAACCTTATTATCATTAACTATTTCCCAAATCAAGTTAAATTTTAAAGTTTAAGGCAGCTTCAAGTTTGGTGTCCAGAGGTGATTTTTTTTTTCTGAGTATTTAGCAGGTAAGCTTGGGTGTCACATTGAGGACATGCCCAAAATCACCATTCAGATTGATGATTCATGAATAGGCAATAAAAAAGAAACCAAAGTCTCACTTTGTTTGTTATAAATGTTTTGGTTTTTTTCCCCCAAATCTTCTTTAAAATAAAAATGCTGTAAAATCTTTGGAATTCTTTGCCTTTCTTGATGATGTCATTGGAGGGAAAAAAATGTAAAATGCTGAAATACTCTGTCTGATTTCCCTACTCAAAAAACTGGACAATGCTATCATCATTTGAGTGTATTTTCTAGGGAAAATGCATAACAAAATTGTGAATTAATACTTACATTCTTAGGCATACCCCATATCTGTTTATAAGCCCCTTCCTCTATTACCACTGCCCCCCCCCACAGATGTTTAGGGCCCACATTTAGCTCCACAACATAGTAAATGGCTTTCAAATATAATAATCCATATCAAGGAGTAACTCATAGTGCACTCATCCTGGGTAGGGGGAAGGATTGCATTTTCTTTTCATTTTAAATAAGATCATTTCTATTTATAACTTATTTTTAGTGTTTACTTTTGGAAACCAAAGTGGTGAAGGCAAGACATAGAAATAAAGAATGAAATTTTAATGGTGGAAGGGAGAGTGAAAAAAAAAAGTTTTTTCTGGTACCTCCTGAATTATACAAATTAGGAAGTATCTACTCTGTCTACAAATAAAGTAAGGCCTGGCTGGTCCAGTCTTCGTCAAAGCAGGTTATTAATTTAGTTAGGGTCATGCTAGTAATTTAGAAAAATAATAGTGGCAACATTTACTGAGCTCTTACTGTGTACCAGGCACTTTTCTAAGCACTTCAAATAGACCATTACAGCAACTCAATATGATGATTAGGATTATTACTTCCATTTACCCTGGGAGAGAAGGAACATTTCATCCTAAGGTCTTATTCTAGTGAGTTGATTGTGAACCCAGACTGGTGATTCTGGAGTCAACTTGCCTAAGCACTATGCCATATAGTGTCTTTGGGCCATTTGACCTCTGATATGCCTTCTTTGGAGATTGGAGTAAAGTCAATACCAGTCAATATTCTACCTGGTTCCATGGTGAATAATAACATACGT
>JAQZBX010032566.1:0-25796 GCA_029593785.1 Cabassous unicinctus
GATTACCTAAATATTACTCAGAAATTACAGGGATTCCCATGTTCCCCACCTCCCAAACCTCCAACAACATCCAACACCACCATCCTACATCTGTGTGACACAACACCCGCAATGGATATACACATCCTGGGGCCTTGCCACCGAGCATGGACCACAATTCACATCATAGACCATAATCTCTCCCACATAGTTCTGCATGGAATATGCTGATGGAAAATGGCCTACATCTGTCTATGCAATGCCAATCAGGACAAACACCAAGTCCCAAAACAGCCCCTGTATTTCAACTGTCCCTCCTCTCCCTGCCCCAAAAATGTCCAGTGGCCACAAGCTCCATCTCACTGTTACAATTTCTTCCATTGCTTGAATCACAATATTTCTACAACAGAACACCACCAAGTCCACTCTAGTCCACAGCTCCTCCCCTAATCCTGAGGGGACTTGGATGGTGATGTCCACTCCACCTCCAAGTGAGAGAGGGCTAATATCCCATATATACGGTGGATGGGTTTATCCTGCTTCCGGTTGCAGGCCCTCTCCATTACCTGGGATGGCCGTTGCCCATTGTCATCTCCTCGCCAGGCCACTTGGATGAGTCCATTGAGCTGTAGGGTAGGAGTTGCAGCTCCACCAAGATTTCAGGCAGAGCTGGCACATAGGTAGGCCAGAGGCTTCAGTCTCTGGATGTACACATAACAACTCCAGGATCACATATAGGTTTGAATAGAAGGGACTGATTGTCCATGTGCAGGGAGGACTTATTTGAGTCCAACTCTGTCACTCTCATGGGCACAGATTCCAATGAGGAGCCCACTAATTAGGCATCAATCTCTGGGACTATCCCCACTTATATAGGACCTGGGGTTTCCAGAGCCCTCAGGAGTCCCTCTGTGTGGGGAGATATCCACTTTCGTGTTCTATGAGATCCTACTGAGGTGTGCGTAAGTGTTATATCTGGGATGACCTCCTGACTCTCTTTGAAGTCTCATAGCCTCATGAACTCATTTCTCTTTACCTTCTCCCCCTTTTATTCAAGGTCTTTTTCCAATTGTGTTCCCCATTGGCACCTGGTATTAATGCCTCGTTGCCAGGGAGGCTCATCCCCGAGAGTCATGTCCCACATTGGGGGGAGGGTAATGCATTCATATGCTGAGTTTGGCTTAGAGAGAGGCCACATTTGAACCACAAGGAGACTCTCAGGTGGCAACCCTTAGGCACCCCATAACAGTAGGCCAAGTTTAAATTAGAAGAGCAAATACTTATAAGGCTAGTCCTCAATAACAAGAAACCATCACTAAGCCATCCTCTTTTGCCAGACTCGGCCTCTGCACTCAGGGGACTGTTGCTGCTCCCTTGGGGAATGTAGCAGAGTTCTCCAGGCTTGGAATTGAAATTCCCTCATTTATTGAGTAATTGTCTACCCACCGTGACCACGCCCCATCCCTTGATTATTTCAACAATTTTATATAACTTTCATGTATATTCAGATGGACTTACCCCCATGAATCCCCAATCCCAGACAATGCCCACCAATAATCCACTGCAGCACCCCCCTTGTAACCCTTCTGTGATCTAAACCTTCCTTGAGAATGAAGCCGATATAATAACAAAATACAATTAATAGGAAAAAGAAATAATAATGATAAGCTTAAGTGCAAGAGATAAGTACAAGGAAACTCAGAAGAAAAAAAATGAAACTAAAACTAAAAATAAAATATAATTAGCAGATTGGGATATTCGTAAAAATAGAAAAAAAAAACATAAACAAAAAAAATCCTTTTTTAAAATAAATTATTCTTTTTCCTTTTTTCACTGTATTATCAGATGTCCAGTGTACCGTGACACCTTCCCCCCCTCATTCCCCAGGGTCTCCCAATTTTTTATTTAATTTTCAAAGAAGTTTTAGGTCACAGTAAAGCCACACATGGAATACTAGAGACTCCCACCTACCCAACCTCCTTCCCCCTTCCCCACCCCATATTAAAACCTTTTTTTTTGTTTATGGATGTTAGCATTGTTATAACAGTTATACAGATAGAAAGGTATAGCAACTAAAAATTGTCAATGTTTTACAGTATGGTTTACAATTTAGGCAGTACAGTTTAATAATTTTTGATGATATTTACCATGCCATGTGTCTATTACTGTAAGGTAATGAAGAATATTTCCCATGACCACCAAATACCCCATTTGATCATTTCTGTTCCTTCCTCCGCACCCCCTGGGGCATATAACTCTTCCCTGTCTTGGCTCATGGGATGACAAGATTCATAGTTACATGCCCTGGGTATTCTAACCTGCTCTTCCTAATCTACCCCCCTGTTAATCCTGCACCACCAAATCTCTACCCACCTGTCCTATCCTTCAATATGTAACTATACTCTTTCAATTTACCATAGATTATGCCCATATGGGTTACGGCTCGCAACCTACCCTTCTCTCTCTCTCGCTTGTTAGCCTATCTTTCAGTCAGTGGTTCTCAGAAACTGTTAACTTTCCTCAATTAAGTCAATGAGGTCATAAACTGTTCATCCTTCAATGCCTGGCTTGCTTCACTCAACATAAGGTCTTCATGATTCATCCATGTTATTCCATATGTTAGCACTTTATTCCTTCTAATAGCAGAGTAATATTCCATGATATGTATGTGCCACATTTTGCTTATCAATTCATCTGTTGATGGGCACCAGCACTGATGACAACTTTTGGCAATGGTGAACAATGTCGCTATGAACATTGATGTGCATATATCTTTTTGTGCTTTGCTTTCGAATCTTCTGGGTATATACCCAGCAGGGGAATTGCTGGATCATAGGGAAGATCTATTGTTAGTTTTCTGAGGAATCTCCAAACTGTCCTCCACAGTGGCTGGACCATTCCACAATCCCACCAGCAGTGGATGAGGGTTCCTATTCCTCCACATCCTCTCCAACACTTATATTCTGCTGTTTTTTTAATAGCTGCCATTCGGATGAGTGTAAGATGGAATCTCATTGTGGTTTTGATTTGCATTTCCCTAATAGCTAGTGATGTTGAATATTTTTTCATGTGCTTTTTAGCCATTTGTATTTTTTCCTTGAAGAAGTGTCTTTTCAGGTCACTTGCCATTTTTTAAATGGGTTGTTTGTCTTTTTATTTTCGAGGTGTAGGATTTCTTTACATATGCAGGATATTAGGCTCCTATCAGATACATGGTTGCCAAATATTTTCTTCCATTGTGTAGGTTGCCTTTTTAATTTCTTAATAACACCCTTTGAGGTGCAGAAGTTTTTAATTTTGATGAAATCCCATTTATCTATTATTTTTCTTGCTACTCGTGCTTTGGCTGTGACGTTCATGAAACCATTTCCTATTACCATGTCCTGTAGATGCTTCCCTACATTATATTCCAGCGTCTTTATGGTTTTGGCTCTTATATTTACATCTTTGATCCATCTGGACTTGATTTTTGTATAAGGTGTGAGATGGTATTCTTCTCTCATTCTTTTGGATATGGATATCCAGTTCTCCAAGCACCATTTGTTAAAGAGGCCATTCTCTCCCAACTGAGTGTGCTTGGTGGCCTTGTTGAATATCAGAGGATGGTACATGCAAGGATCTATATCAGAACTCTGAATTCCATTCCATTGGTCAATAAGTCTATCCTTGTGCCAATACCATGAGGTTTTGATTACTGTAGCTTTGTAGAATGTTTTAAAGTCATGTAATGTGATACCTCCAACTTCGTTTTTCTTTTTCTATATGTCTTTGGCAATTTGGGCACTCTTCCCTCTTCAAAAATATTTTGTTGTCAGTGTTTCCAGTTCCTTAAAAAATAGTGTCGATTTTTATTGGGATTGCATTAAATCTGTGGATTAGTTTGGGTGGGATAGAAATCTTGATGATGGTTAGTCTTCCTATCCATGAACAGGGAATGTTTTTCCATTTATTTAAGTCTTCTTTGATTTACTTTACCAGTGTCATGTAGTTTTTTGTATATAAGTCCTTTACATCTTTAGTTAAATTTATTCTTTTAGTTACTATTGTAAATGGTATTTTTTTCTTGATTTCCTCTTCAGATTGCTCATTATTGGTGTCCAGAAATGCTACTGATTTTTGAGCATTGATCTTGTAGCTTGCAACATTACTGAAGTCATTTATAAGTTCTAGAAGCTTTGTTGTAGATTTCTCAGGGCTTTCTATGTATACGATCATGTCGTCTGTGAATAATGAAATTTTCACTTCTTCCTTTCCAATCTGGATGCCTTTTATGTCCTTTTATTGCCTCAGTCCTCAGGCAAGTAATTCTAAGACAATGTTAAGAGTGGTGATAGAGGGCATTCTTGTCTTGTTGCCAATCTCAGAGGGAAGGCTTTTAGGATTTCACCATTGAAAATAATGTTTGCTTTTGCTTTTTCATATATACCCTTTATCATATTCAGAAAGTTTCCTTCTATTCCTATCTTTTGTAGTATTTTTATCAGGAAAGAGTGCTGTATTTTGTTGAATGCTTTTTCAGCATCTATAGAGATGATCATGTGATTTTTTCCTTTCAATCTGCTTATGTGGTGTATTATATTGATTGATTTTCTTATATTGAACCATCCTTGTATACCCGGGATGAAACACACTTGGTCATGGTGTATAATCCTTTTGATATGTTGTTGAATGTGATTAGCAAGTATTTTGTTGAGGATTTTAGCATCTAGGTTCATTAGAGTAATTGGTCTGTAATTTTCCTTTCTTGTGGTATCTATGTTTGGTTTTAGTATTAGTGTAATGTTAGCATCGTAGAATGAGTTAGGCAATATTCCTTCTACTTCTATATTTTGGAAGAGCTGTAGCAGAATTGGTGTTAGCTCTTTCCAGAATGTTTGGTAGAATTCAGCTGTGAAGCCATCTGGTCCTGGGTTCTTCTTAGTTGGGAGGTTTTTTATGACTGAGTCTAACTCTTTACTTGTAATTGGACTGTTGAGTTCATCAATTTCTTCTTTCATCAAAGTAGGCTGTTTGTGAGTTTCTAGAAACATGTCCATTTTCTGTAAATTATCATTCTTGTTGGCATATAATTTTTCAAAGTATCCTCTTATGATATGCTATTTCTGTGGGGTCAGTAGTGATACCCCTTGTTCATTCCGTATTTTGTTATTTGAATCTCTTCTCTCTTTTTCCTTCTTAGTCTGGCTAAGGGTTTGTCAATTTTATTGATATTCTCGAAGAACCAGCTTTTGGTTTTGTTTATTATTTCTAATGCTTTCTTATTCTCTATTTCATTTAGTTCTCCTCGAATCTTTGTTATTTCCTTCTTTCTACTTCCTTTTGGTTTAGTTTGTTGTTTTTCCAATTCCTCCAAGTGTGCAGTTAGGTCTTCAATTTTAGCTCTTTCTTCTTTTTTAATATATGAATTTATGGCTATGAACTTCCCTCTCAGGAGTGCTATCACTGCAACCGATACGTTTTGATATGTTGTGTTGTCATTTTCATTAGTTTCAAGGTAGTTGCTGATTTCTTTTGAGATTTCCTCCTTGACCCACTGTTTGTCTAAGAGTGTGATATTTAACTTCCATATCCTTGTGCCTAACCTCTCTGGCCCTTAGTGATTTCCAATTTCATTCCATTGTGGTCAGAGAAATACCCTTGTATAATCTCAATCTTTCTGAATTCATTGAAAGTTGTTCTGTGGCATAGCATGTAGTCTATCTTGGAGTATGTTCCATGTGCACTCAAGAAGAATGTTAACCATGCTGTATTTCGGTGTAGTGTTCTGTATATGTCTATTAAGTCCAGGTCCTCTAATGTATTGTTGAGAGCCTTTGTTTCTTTAGTGATTCTCTGTCTAGATGTTCTGTCTAATAATGATAATGGTGTGTTAAAGACCCCTGCTATTATTGTAGAGGCATTTATTTCTCCACTTAATTTTTCCAAGGTTTGCTTCATGTACTTTGATGCGCTCCGATTAGGTGCATATATGTGTATGATAGTTCTCTCTTCTTGAGAGATTACCCTTTTTACTAATATATAGTGTCCATCTTTGTCTCTTATGACAGTTTTGCATTTAAAGTCTATTTTGTCTGATATTATAATAGCTACTGATGCCTGTTTTTGGCTAGTGTTAGGTTATAAAATGGTTTTCCATCCATTCACTTTAAGCCTCCTTGAATCCCTGGGTCGAAGATGAGTTTCTTGTAGACAGCATATAGATGGATCATATTTCCTTATGCATTCTGCCAATCTGTGTGTCTTGATAGGTGAATTTAGTCCATTAACATTCAGTGTTATTACTCGCAATGAATTTCTTACTTCATCCATTTTTTTGGGGGGGTTAGTGTATGTCACATGTTTTTTTTTGTATTTTGTCTTGTTAGTTGCTTTTAAACTCTCCTCCAACTCTCTCTCCCTTGTTTTTTCCTTTCAACTTGTAGAACTTCCTTTAGTGTTTCTTGAAGTGCAGGTTTCTTATTGATATACTCTCTTAATTTCTGTTTATCTCTGAATATTTTAAACTCTCCATCATTTTTGAATGCCAGTTTTGCTGGGTAGAGAATTTGTGGCTGGAAGTTTTTTTCTTTTAGTATTTTGACTATGTCCTACCACTGTGTTCTTGCCTCCATGGTTTCAGGTGAGAAATCAGTTCTTAATCTTATTGTGCATCCCTTTTATGTGATGGTTCTCTTTTCTCTTGCTGCCTTGAGTATTTTCTCTTTGTCTTGAGCATTAGACATTTTGACAAGTATATGTCTTGGATTTGGCATCTTGGGATTTATAATATTTGGGGTGTGCTTTGCTTTCTGAATCTGCACATCCATCTCACTCAATATGGTTGGGAAGTTTTCAGCCCTTATTTCCTTCAATACTTCTTCTGTTCCCTTTCCCTTCTCTTCTGCTTCTGGGATGCCAATAATGCATATGTTTGAGTGTTTTGTCTGGTCGATTAATTCCCTGATTCCCTGCTGGATTTTTTCTATCTCTTTGTCTATTTTTTCTACTATCTGTTTGATTTCAGATGTATTGTCTTCCACATCACTAATTCTTTCTTCTGCCTGTTCAAATCTGCTGCTATGTGAATCCAGCATCTTTTTGATTTCTTGGATTGTGCCATTGGTCACCATCATATCCATTATCTTTTTTGGGAGTGTTTACAATTTCTTCAGTATGTTCTTTCAGTGTCTTCTTTATATTCTTAATCTCTTCCTTCACTTCTTTAAGTTGGTCCATGATATTTGGTTGGAAAGCTTTAATTAGTTGTTCAATGTTCTGATTCACTTCCACATTTTCAGTTTGTTTATTGGATTGGTCCATGTTTTCCTGTTTCTCAGTGTGGTTTGTAATTTTTTGTTGCCCTCTAGTCATCATTTTATTTTGATGGATTCAATCAGTTGATTAGCTTCTCTCTCTGCTCTAGAATTTTAGCAGGTGGTTCTGGGTGTTTGTAAAGTTTTCTCTTTTATACTTTTTCTTCTTATTTCATTTCCTTGCTTCTTTCTATGTTTCCTTGAAGGCAAAAGATTAGGTATAGAGAAATCAAAAGATGTGAGAAAGGAAGAAAGGTAATAGTAATATTAGTAGAAGTTAGAAGAGGGGTCAAATAAGACTTAATGAGGCAAATATTTAACTCATATAGGCTGTGTAGTGTAATAGGAAAGAAATTGGAGTGCCTACAGTGGACGGGGAAACTAAATAGATGAATATATATATAATGATTTAGAAGGCTAGAATTATGAGGAGGGAGGGAAAGTTTTAAGAAAGGGTTGAAAGGAAAGAGTTAGTATTAATAAATAAAAAAAAGGAGAAAACAAAATAGAGGGAATAGAAATTGACACCCTTGATTTGTGGGTACATGGAAAAATGTGGTAATTAATAGCCACAACAGAAGGCAGAAGGTAGAAAGATGAGGGAAGGATAAGAGATAGTTTGGAATACAAAATCAATATATAGAGAGAATGTGAAATTACTGAAGAAGAAGCACCACAAAGAAGAGCCAAGCTATCAGCACCTAATTTTAAAAAAATGAAAGAAAGAAGAAAGGGGGGAGGAAAGAGTAAAGAAAAGCAAGAGACAACAAATAAACAGAGAAAACCCAAACAACCACACAGGGAAGCAGTCAAACAAAGCTAAGAGGGATCAATATTCCCTGAGGTCCCCATGGATCCTCTCAACCTGATTGTGTTTATCAATCAATTTCCCCCCAGGATTCTATATGCATGCCCTGAAGCAGCTTTTGGCTATTAAACTAAATTAAAAAGAATTTATTTTTCATTTATTAAAGTGACCGTTTTATTTATTTATTTATTATTTGGCGTAATACAGGACCAAAATAAGTCCTTCTCTAGACCACACCCCTCACGGAGCGGACCCTAACTGGGCTCATGGAAACTAATCAAGCACTTCTAATCAATTTCTGGATTCCCCAGGAATGCTAAAGTTCTGATGTTTGTCAGTGTAGGATGCTAAAAACGGCAGACTCTGCCCTTCTGGATCAGAGCCCCAGCGTCACTGGTTTTCTCAGCAGATTTGCTTCTCCCCTCAGTCTGACACTGCTTCAAGCTGGTTTATCTGATCTCCAAAATTATGAGGGGGTCCAGGCAACCAAATCAACAGCTAAAATATCCCCTCTCTGCTTTCTGTCAGAACTCTCCCTCTCTTTGGGAGTGCCCCTCTCCCCAGCTCTGCGGGGCCCAGGGTTTATCCCTGGGCAGCTAGTCAAATCCACTTCCTCAGGAGTTTCACCTCTCCCCTCCTCTGGGTGCCGATTCACTGCAGCTGTTTTGTTTGTCTAAGTTGCAGGGGGCTTCAGGCAGCCAAATCCCTGGAAAATAAAGCTCTCTTGCTGGGGCTTCCTGCTCAGAAAATGCCTCCTCCCACTGGGCCCTGTCTCCCAGTTACTGGATGGAAGTCGTGGTTCCAACCAGCAATTTTTTTTTTCTCATAAGCTTGGGGGTCAACCGACTGTGTTAACCACCACAGGCAGGCTTAAAACTCACGAATCTCTACGGTTCAGTCCATGCTGTTGATCTGCCCAGATAGATGTCCCAAGCTTCTCACTCCACACACCCACAGCACAGACCCCCGTGCAGGATCTCGTCCACTATCCGCCGCGCTCTAGGATTTGTCTGCGCTTGCCCTCCTAAGCTGATGCCATCTTGCTTCAACCCATTTTTTATATTTTTAAGAACAAAATTCAAATTCAAAAACACTACTTATAAAACTTTATATAGTTTATTCATCTATGTTAAAATACATAGGTGTGTAAAAGTTTATAAGGAAATAAATTAATATATTTAGGGCATTAACTCCTGGATGTGAGAATACAGTTGGCCATTAATTTCATTATGAGTTTTTGTATTTTCCAAGTTTTTACAACTTACATTATTAATGCTATCAGCAGAAAAGTAATAAAATTTCCATGTTTTTCCTTGAAAATCTAAAGTCTAATCCAGAAATTTTTATACTAAATGGACTATATAAGGGAAAAATAAGAAATGGTGCATTGACACATGATAGGAATCTAGGAAATAGTATCTGAATAAAACTGAAGTACTGCTGTGATGTACTCATGGAATTGCTTTTATCAATTCATCAAACGGAAATAAGATGAGGGCTTGAGTGGACACTAACAGCCTTGAGAAGGCCAGTACAGTAGGGTAAGACTGCTACAATTGCCCTGTGATCTACTTACCATCATCCTAAATATAATCTCTGGACAACCAATCAAAGATTATTGACCTCCAGTTTTAACTTATGTCATTAATACTAATAATCAGTAAGAAGACAAGTCTGCTTAATCAACCAGAAGCAGTTCATTCAAATTCCATTTCCACTTAATAAACAATCACACTTTTGATTAATCTTCAAATTAATATCAATATAAAACTAAGTTTTTCCACTATTAATTATCACTTTTTCCTGGACCTGAGATTCCTTTTACTATATATTTTCATGTGTTCTTAGAGCAGAACTGTAGTAAGAGGCAAGATGGACTGTCCTTGTCATAAGTGGGCATAGTACATCATTAAGTAGGTGGAAAGGAATCCTTTTCCACATGTTCCCACAAATGCCTTGTCAAGAACCTGGCCTTAGATTCCAAGTGTTCCAAGCCCCAAGAGAAGTGGTCTCCCTATGGATAGCCCAAAGCATCAGAGAATCCTTCCAGTGACACCCCTTGAGGAGAAAATTGAGTGCATTTCTAATTGCCAACTCCTCTCCAGAGGAGCTGATCTTTGGGAGAACCGATAACTGACTGACATGTTTTTCTAACCTTCTCAAGGTCTGTGCCCAAGATTTCTTTTCACAACCAGACAGAAAACCCTAAGCTCTATGCATTCATCTTCATTATTTCACTTTTCATTCAGATCCTAGCAAAACTTGAAGAAATCAGAAAATATTTAAGAAAAAACTATTCTCTTGTATGATTCTCATATGTCTCCTCTTTTATTCACACCACACAGAAACAAACACACAAAAAATAACTCAGACTTATATTAAAATTGATGTATTTGTTATCCATTGTTAGTTGGCAGACTCCTGCATGTGATCAATTTATTTTTCTTTTCTTATCCAAAAACCAAACATGTGTCTTTTTTTCCACTCCAATCCTCTAATATTCATATTTTTTAAGAAATAATCTGTGTTGATCCAGGAAAAAGACCCTGAGCTTTCATGAAAGAGCTCACAGTCCACAATAGGCAAACAAGGACTTGGGCACAAAATCTTCTTTCAAAACAGAGAAAACTTTCTTACTGGCTTAAATTCCACATGATCAAATATTTTGAAATGCCAACTTTGAATATAACTGTTTGCCCCCATTCCAAATAGCACAACATAATTCATTTTATACCATGTTGTGCTTATAATAATTCAATTTTATTAAGTCCTTCCTGTGTTCTAGGCACTGTACTAAATATTTCCTATACATTATTTCATTTTAACTTCACAACAAAGGTATGATATGTTATTATCCCTATTTCATGTCAAAGGAAACTGAGGCTTAGCAAGTGTTAATGACTTGCTCAAAGTAATAGGATAAAAATAGGGGAGCTCGGATTCCAGCTCAGGATGTCGGTGTCCAGCTCTTAACCACTTATCCAATGCTACTGCTAGTATGGAAAATTTTTCATTCTGGGAAATAACACTGCCAAAGAGTTTGCAGCAGTGGGTTGGTAGCTAAACCTCACCACCTATGACAAGATTCATTTTATACCATGAAATCCACAGCAATCCTCTTGCTAGATTCGAAAATGAAGAGTCAGATGTTAATAATTCTGTGATTCAATTGGGCAATACTCTAGAAACATTGTACATTGGAGATCCTCAGGTAAATAGTATTTTATAAATCTGATACCTTCTTTAAAGATGAGCAAATTAAGTACCATAGAATTAAATGGCTTGTTCAAGAAAACACCTCTAATTGGTTAGTGGCAAGCCAGAACAAGAATATGGGTCTACTAATGACCAAGACAGTATTTCGTGTGTTTGACGGTTTTGGCTACCACCATTCTACCTTAAGATGAGTGTGTACAAGTAAAAATCACCCTAAGATGACAAAAAGAATTAACTTTTGTGGAGTGCATGTAGCTTAAGTGGTTGAGCACCTGCTTCCCATGTACAAAGTCCTGGGTTCAATACGTAGCACATCCTAAAAAAAAAAAAAGACTTAACTCTCATCACTCATCTTGAAAAATACCTGTCTTGACTCTGTGAGAAATAAGATTATGTGTCAGTTCAGGGATTCAGCAGTTCAGAGGTATCGCTGTGTCAGCTGGTTAGAATTAGATCTTTCAAAGTGGCAAAATAAAGTGCCCCTGACTCTTCAGTTTAATATAGATTGACAACCATGGCAGTGGACCTAGTATTTCCTTGCAGATCCTGTATTTTATTACATTGTCCTTATGGATCTCAGTTTAGATGTAAAGAAATCCAAAAGTTGTTCTCCTCCTTCCCGTGGTGTCTTGAGTGCAATAGAGTTCAGAAGCTTCATGTCCAATTAACTTTTCTTATTATCAGTTCTATTCTGCATTTCCTCCTATTGGTTAAAAGTGAGCTTCCCACTTCCCACTTCATTCCTGGAAATTATCAAAGTCAGAATATCATTTCAGGGCAAATGAATGACTCTACATCAGACAATCTTTAATTTTATTCAAACCATGACACCATATGGCTTACACTTCTAGGAAACCTTTACTGACCCCATCATCATTACTGCTCTCTCATCACAATAAAAAACCTAGAAATTGCTCAGGAACCCAAGAAATGTAAAACTTTTCCTGATAAATTTTAGTATATTAATGTACAGTGAGGAAAACATATATTTCTGCAAAATATCCTAGAAAATCTCAAAGTGATCCCAAATCAAATATCAGGAAGTAATTCTCCAATAATTTTAATTATACATCCTTTAGGAGGAAATTAAAATGTAAGAACAGGATTGAAAATGAATAAGACTGAAAACTGACTTTGATTGTCACTATATTTGAGGAGATGATCCTTTGTATTCAGAAGGAAATAACGGTTAAATATAGCTGTTCAAGCATAATGTCATACAATGTGTATTTCTCAAGTCTGCACTGAATAGACAGAACTGCAAGCATAGAGTGCCAAGATGGCATAGATTTCTTCAAATGGATTCAGCAAGCATTTCTAAAGTCTCAGTGCCTCAGAAATTCAAGTCAAAAGAAAAAACACTGCCTTAAATTTGAAACCTAAAGTCCTCAGGTACTAAAGAGAATCTTATCTTCTCTAGTACCTAGATCTGTGGTTACAAAAGAAGAGAAAAGTATTTCCATCTTACTCTATCACTTAATAGCCTCTTCTCATTCTGCTCCTAAAATGAGAAGGGGCTTTGTGAATCATACTGTTTAGAGAAGATAATGAGAACATTAAAGGACCTATCAGGTATCTTGGGCTTTGTCTTCCTCTGAGGAATTAATTATCTCCTTTAAGAAAAAAAAAGATTTAGCCTTAGTAAAATGTATTTGGGAGAATTTGCCTATGAACAATACATCTTCACCTGATTGATTATTTTTCTGGCACTTTAAACTAGATATCTAGCTTAAAGCTTAATATCTAGCTTAACAGCCCTTTTTCTATATTATATATTCTTGGTCTGGAAAATTATGGAGTGAAGCACTTCTCCTATAAGCCCTTGAGTATAATGAACTGGGACATGAAGTACTCAAAATACTGTGTGAAAAACTACAAGGGGTTTCATTAAGGTTGAATATTCCAGAAGAAATTTTCCCATTTGCTGAGGTCCCCTGAGGAATTTGAAATAACCAGTACATTTCTCAAATGCACTTTAAACAAATAAAGGCACACTCTTCATAGTAAACTCAACATTATCAGGTTGAGTGATAGCTACATTGGATGTAAATGGAGGCTAAAATCCAAGTTTCATCCTATCCAGCACTGAATTCTTATGAATTTCTGTTGATGTTGTTTAAAAGTTTAGGAATTTCACTGGCTATTCTATGAAAGAAATCTGACTTAAGCAAAGGGATTTCCTCAAATATTTTTCACACATAATATCCAAAGAATGACAGATATTGGTACAGTCAAATATGCCCTGTCATCTTGCAAACACACACTGTAACAAGTACTCCACAGCCTGCAACAGAGTATTTAAGTAACACCTTATATAAAAATAGAAGCAACTACTATATTTATATTAACAGTAATAATTAACCAGTGGATCAAAAAGTTAAAGAAATAATGGTAATAGCAGATATCATTACTGAACACTATGTCCTTTTATTAATATGGAATTATTATTGACTGATTTTCATATGTTGAACAAACCTTACATTCTTGGAATGAATCCCTGTTGGTGATGGTGTATGACTCTTTTCTATATGCTACAGGAATAAGTTTGTTAGTATTTATTTCTAAGGATTTTTGTGTTTATATTCATAAGGAATATTGATCTGCAGTTTTCTTTTTTGTGATGGCTTTATCAAATTTTGCTATCAGAGCAATATTAGCTTCCTAGAATGAATTGTCTTAAAAGGGCAGAGTTTTTGAAGGATTTTGGTTTTCTTGATTTTCTATATTATCTTTGTGCTCTCTAATTGCTTTGTTTCTGTGCTAAATTTTATTCCTTCTGTTTAGTTTTAGGTTAGCATTCCCATTTTCTAGTTCCTTAAGGGGAAGATTTGGTTATTGATTTGTGATCTTTCTACATTTTTTATAAAGGCTTCAACAGCTTGAATTTCCATCTAACCGCTGTTTAGATGCATCACATAAGTTTTGTACAATATGTTTTTATTTTCATTTATCTCAAGGGATTTTCCAATTTTCCTCGTGATTTTTTTTGTACCATTCCTAATTTTGGAGTGTATTGCTTAATCTCCACATAATATCCTAAATTACTTCTGTTATGGGATTTTTAATTTTATTTTATTGTGTTCAGAGAACATATTTTGTTTGCTTTCAATCTTTTTAAATTTATTGTGTCTTGCTTTATGGCCTAATTTCTTGTCTAATCTGGGGATTGTTCCATGTGCACATGAGAAGAATGTTAGTAAGTGCTCCATAGAGAACTGTTATATCTAGTTGGTTTGTAATGTTCTTTGACTTTTATATCTTTGTTAATTTTATTTGTTTCCTAGAAATGTCATAAAAAATTATCATAAAATATTCTTAGAGCAATAGAAATTAATGTTCTCACAGTTTGGTATTTGTTTAATGACTTTTCTGAACTAATTCTTTGAAGATTCTATTCTTGATCATGTATGGTCATCAATGTCTCTTCTCATTGAGTTTACTGTTCTACTAATATTTGAATAGAGATTTCCTATGATTCCTGTAACCAATGAGTCTTTCAGTCTTTGTCAAAGGGCTTTGGGTGTATATTGGGGTATACCTTCAGCATTTAGCCAGGTAGTTTACAATCTCACTTTAGCATTCACTTCCTACATACCATAATTCATTTATATGTACCCCCTTATGAAGACATTTGTGTTGCCTTCAGTTTTTCACTGTTATTTTAATAAATCATGAAACACACCCTGTAAGCATAATTTTGACCATAGTTTTTGTATAGAGTAGATTCTAAAAAAAAAGGAGTACAGAAAATTTTATAACAACACACACTCAAAGGCACTTGATAATATAGGTCTCATAAATGTTTGCTAATTTGCCAAATAAAAATATTTGATTATTTTAAAATTTAATTTTATGGTGAATTGTGAATTGCAAGAATTTTAAAATCTCTAATTTTCTCCTGAGAATTCCCTTTTCATTAATTTTCCCTATTAGTAAAACTGTGAATAAACTTATTTCTTATTTGTAAAAGGTATATCTATAATAATGGTTGTCTGTCACACTTGTTGCAATTATTTCTCCCTTGTGTTTCATGAATATATGTAGTGGAATCTATTATTTTTATTCTTTTATATGCTATTTTTTTAGCTTAACATGTTCTTTTCCACTAAGAAATGTGATACATATTTATTTCTTTTGTTTTGTTTAAACATAATTATAGTTTATTCTTACATTCTAATTCACTGTATTCTCTTCTTTAAGTTATTTATTTTTTATTTTGAGGACCTGTTAAGAAGAGATAACTTACTTTATTTGTAAAATGCCTATCAGTTACTGGAAAACATTTTTATTACCCCCATGGAATTGTACTTAATTTTATTTTAAATATTTTTAAGCTAAGATCTTTTTGAGTTTTGATCACATATACTTATTACTGAACTTAGCTGTAGTCCTCTGTTTTATTAGTAATTTTATCATTTGAAAATTTTTCGGTTGGTTCCATTGATTTCTAATTCAGTTTTTCTGCATAAAATAATTGGTTGTTTATCTGACTTTTTGGGTTGGGTACTAAGTTCATTTATTTACTCATTAAATGTTATAGAAGCAAATATTTAAGAATAAAATTACTGATATATGATTTTCTAATTTTTGCTCTTTACCAGTAATTGTAAAATGTGTAAAAAGTTATTTTAAACTTTAGACCACAAATTTTGATATAATGATAATACTCTTCTATGCCCTTTGTTATTTTTCCTTTCATATATATTATAATATATATAATTTATGTTCATTGAGACTAAGGCCTCCATTTTGATACTGAGCTCTATCATATCAGTGCAGGCCCTTAAGGCTAACCCAGTCAGGAGGATTCTGACACCCAGATCCAAGGTGGAGATGAGAAATTTATTTTATTTGAAGTAGCAGGGACAGCATGTGATCCTTTGGAGCACAGGCACCCACCCACCTTTCTTTCCCATGTGGCAGTCATTATGGCTGTTGGTGGAGGGAGCAGGCCCACCGGCTCAAGTCCTCTACCACCTGCTCCTGAAAGCCCCCTAAATGTTCATTCCCTCATGTACTTGGGTGGCCAGGTACCCGCTCAATGGAATTTCTATGGTTACTTTAATGATTATTAAAGAACACTGTCAGTTTTATGAACATATGCTCAAGTTAAGCTCTACTTTAGAGAGAAAGGATTGGAACAGCATGGAGCAAGACTGTTAATATAGTATAATTATTAATGTGCTGTATTAATTAACTATACTATATTACTACATAGTATAGTTACTATACCATATACTATATTATTATAGTATGTTACTCTGTAGTATAGCATGGTAACTATATACTATGTACTATATTACTATATAGTATGGTTACAATATTACTACTATACTATATAGTATAGTTACTATATTACTACTATATTAATAATATAATATTAATTATATAATTAATATTATATATTATATACAGTATAATCTCTCTATATTATATATATATATAATAATATGGCTTTTGTTTTTATCTAATTCATGAAAGCAAATACCAAAGACTGATGTCTTTTTATGGGACAAAGTGTCAAATGATACATTTTTCAATGTATTATTTTCCTTTTTACCAGCTATTTTGCATTTACAGTGAAAATTGCAAATTTTAAAATAATTTCTAATAGAAAAAAAAAACACTAAGGCTTCAACAAAGCATCAAATAGGTACACATCATTTAAAACAGAATGCAAAAATAATCTGTCTGTTCTAAAGAACACATGTCCAATAAATTGTGGTGCTTTTGTGCCTTTGCATTAGATGTATCTGTTTATTTTTAATAAATTCTGTGAAAGTTTTATAAATTCCTGAAATTAAGTTATGATTTGCCAAAAAAGGCTCAATTCAAAATATGACATATATTCCACAAATACTGAATTCCAAGGATTGAAACAATTTTTGGGAATATTGAATTGCATCATGCTGCCTGTATTGTTCTCTTCCTGACATCCATCTTCCAGAGGTGTTCCATAAAGTATCTATTACATTCTATTAAAATTTTATTCTAAAATAGTATGAGCTCACAATAAACTGCCAGGGAGTATCTACTGTAATTTCAAATATTCATACATTTCATTTAATTCATTATTTGTCACTCAACAAACATTTATTTAGTAATTACTAAATTATGTTCTTAAATTATGTTCAGCGGATGAACAAATGTAAAGGTATTTTTCCTCCTCTCAAGGGACTCACAATTTAACAGGACAAGAGACATGGAAATAAACAAATGCAATACCTTTAGGTGGCACAACAATCCCAGTGAAGTGGTTAATAAAGTCAATGGCTCTTCCTGGAGAGGTTAGTGAAGGCCCCCGAGATACTCTTATCACTGTTTTGAATCTTAAAAGAAGATTTTTTAAAAATAAACTTTTTAATTTTTGTTTAAATATGCTTAGATTACATAAATGTTACATAAAAATATAGGGGATTCCTATATGCCCTGCTCCCTACCCCTCCCACATTTTCCCAGATTAACAACATCCTTCATTAGTGTGGTACTTTTATTAAAATTGATGAATACATTTTGAAGCATTGTCACTAAGCATGGATTATAATTTACATTGTAGTTTGCACTCACTCCTGCACAATTTTGTAAGTTATGACAAGATATATAATGGTCTGTATCTGTCATTGCAATGTCATTCAAGACAATTCCCAATTCCTGAAAATCTCCCCATATTACACCTGTTTTTCCCTTTCCCTCCTCTCAGAACCTCCAATGGCCACTGCCTCCATATCAATGATGAAAGTTGTTGCATTGCTAGAATCACAATGTCTATAGTAGAATACCAGTAAGTCTACTCTAGTCCATCGTTCATTCCTCAATCCTGAGAATTCGGGGATGGTAATGCCCATTCTACCATTAATTGTGAGGAGGCTTAGATACCATGGGGAAAGACGGATGGGACTCTCTTGCTTGCAATTGCACACTCTCTATTCCTTGGGATGGTCATTGTCCATCATCATGTCCTTGTTAGCTGTCTTGGGGTAATACAATGAAATGGAGACTAGGTGTTGTAAATCTGTTGAGATTCAGTGCTCAGCTGACACATGGACAGTCCAAAGATTTAAGTCTTTGGATATGCACCTATCAACTCTAGCACTAACTATAGGTTCAAATAGAAGGAGCAGAAAAGCCATGTTTAGGGAAATCACAACTGAGTCCAACTCTGTCACACTAGGTTGCATAAATTCCCAATCAGAGCTCACTCTCAGGGCACTAAACACCTAAGGTAGTTACAGTGTTTGAATGTCTCCAGAGCCCTCAGGAGACCTGCTATATGAGGAAATATTTACTTTGACAGTCAATGAGATCCTGCTGAGATGTGCATAAATGTAACCTCTGGAATGACCTCCAGTGTCACTGATAACAAGCTGATAACAGCTTGTAGGAGGAAACTTGACATTGTTTATTTTGTATCTTGTCCTTGTAATTACATTTATTGTTTTGACCAAATATAAATGCTTGTATTTCACTCCATTTTTTAAAAAGTAAACTTGGAAATAGAGTTAAAGGGCAAAATGCCAAGCACTATTTTTTTAACATCATCATCCTCTTCTGTGTAGCTTAATCTAAAATGAACTTTGGCTATGTTTGTGATTGGATCATGAAAAGTCTTGTTTGTTTGCTTAAGATTTGAGGTTTTTTTTTTTTTCCTGTAATCACATCAAAGAAATGTCAGTGTGTAAAATACGTATTTCTCATAATACAAAATTGTGGGAAGAAACCACTTCTGATCACTGTGCCAATTGTATCATACGCTTGTTAAAATGTGTGTACCTTCTGGTTTATAATTTATAAATTTGAAGTCCCTTAGCCATATAAACTCATTTGTCTTTACCCTTTTCCCCTTTTGGTCAAGGTCTTTTTCCATTTCCATTGCTAGTTAGTGCTTGGTATTAATCCTTCAGTGCCAGGGAGGCTCATCCCCTAGAGTCATGTTCCACAGTAGGGGAAAGTAATGCATTTATATGCTGAGTTCAGCTTAGAGAGAGGCCACATTTGAGGAATAAGGAGTCTTTCAGGACATAACTCTTAGGCACCCTATAATACTAGGCTAAGTTTCAATTTCAAAAGTAAAGTTTCATAAGTGCAGTGATCAATATAAAGGGTCCATCAATGGTCTATCCTCCTTCACTAGTCACCATCCCTGTAGTAGAGGGATTCTTGCTGTCCCATTAGAGAATATGGCAGGGTTCCCCAGGATGGGAATTCCATGTTCTTTTGGTTATTGTGTGAATATCCACCCACAATGCTCCATGAACAGTTGAACACATTAATTTGCCTTATAGATATGCAAAGGTGACCATCCTCCCATGCATCCTTCACCACTGACACCCAGCACTAATGATCCTCCCTGGCCAGAATTGTCACCTTCTGTCATCCAAAATTACTTCAAAAATGAAGCCAACAAAATAACCGAATATTATTAATAAGAAAATGAAATAATAATGACAGTTTTAAAAATAACAAATAAAATATAAACATTTAAAAAATAGAATACTAAAAATATAATAAAATTATATAATTAAAAATTTTTTTGACATTACGTCTTTCATCATTGTTAGATCTGTTGTCTTGTAGGCACAGTGACATTTTCTTCCATATATTCCCCAAATGTCTTATTTTATTCTTTTTACCTTCAAAGAAGCTTTAGATTTAAAAAAGTCACTTACAGAATATAGGGCATTTCCATAACCCTATAACCTCCCCTTTTTCACCTTCCCCTATTAATAACATTTTACATTTGGATGGTACATTTGTTACAATTGATGTACAAATACTGAAACATTGCTACTAACCTGGTCAATAATTAACATTATGGTTTACATTTTGGACCATACGCTTTTATAAATTTTGATAAAATTTAACATGGCCTGTACCCATCATTGCAAGATCATGTAGAACATGTCCATCAACCCCAAAATGCCCCATGTTCCATCTATTCTATTCCTCCCTCCCCTTCCCCTCAGGACCCACAGTAACCACGAAGCTTCACTCCTTGAAAACAAGATTAATAGTCACTTGCAACAATGTTTAGGGCTTAACATACTGACCTGTTCTCCCCTACTAGGCACTGCCTTTGTTCTCAAGAGACTCCTGCCCTTCTATTTGAGAACATAACATGAACTTCCCAGGATGGAAATCCAACATGTTCCCTCTCATTATGTGGTTATCCACCCACTGATACTGCACACTATGACAAGATGAACACTCACACACTCCCTAGAAGCCTGCCCCAGGTGCACTCTGTCCTGCATGCCCTCTACATCCAACACCCTAAACCAGTAACCCTCCCCTGCCACATTTGTGAAAAGAACATTCCCAGTGTTGTGGCTTCAACCACATAACTGCAAATCCCCAGAGTTAACCTGTTCCTTCCCCCAACCCTATCCCATGGGCTGCCCCCCACCACAAATCAGCACTGCTCAACCCAATAACATCACTGCACCATTGTCATGCCCATCCACTGCAGAACTACACCCCTCCACCTTACCATAGATTTTGCCTATATGGGCATTGGCTCACAATCCTCTTCTCTTTTTCTGTCTCCTGCAAGCCCATCTTCCAGACTCTGGCTCTGTGCATTTGCTCTATTTGCTTAAGTCATATCTTTGAAGTATGCAATATTTGTCCTTCAGTGCCTGGCTTGCTTCACTCAACCTAAGGTCTTCAAGATTCATCCATTTTATCACATGTGTTACTTCTGCATTCCTTCCTAAACCTGCATTTAATTCTGAAATAGACTCAATCTTCTCTAATTTCAAATTGAATTCACCTGATGCTTTACAGTCACCCTGAAATAAGTAAAAATATCAAGTATAACCAACTATAATTTGGTCTCATTGGAATGAGTGACCAGAGAAGAGACACAGGGAAATAGACTCTCATTGAATTCAAACATCTACTCCTTAAATGTCCCTTTCAATTAATATATTCCATTGAAGGACATATTATGATAATGATTGAGAGAGGATTCATCAATGTAAGATTTAAGGAAAGGTGTCTGTCATGTCAAAAGTCATAAAATCATGTGTGTGTATGTGTGTGTGTGTGTGTGTGTGTGTGTGTGTGTGGAGAAGAGGATTATGAATTCAAAGTGTGACTAAAATATACCCCGTGCCTATGGTTTCTCTGCATTAGGTTTCCATCAATATTACAAGAAACAAATTATCTTACAAATATATCATTTCATGATCAAAAGTGATCCACCACCTTTGTAATCCTTGTTCTATTTACAAATAAATCAATTATCCAAAGGCAAAATTGAATTTGTGGAGCCAGTGAACATTGTGACAGAATTCATCCTGCTTGGCTTGACATTGAATCCAGATGTGCAGAAACTATTGTTTGTCATGTTTAAAGCCACCTGCTTTCTTCAGCATGTGCATGCCTCAGCTCTTCATGGAGCATTTCCTTAGTGGAGCTGAGATAATCCTTCTCATGGTAATGGCCTATGATCACTGCATGGCCATCTGGAGGCCTCTCCACTACATGATCATAATGAACCTGCAGGTGTGTGGTTTCCTGGTGATAATATCTTGGGCTGAGGGCTTTGCTAATGCCTTGATTCAAATTATTTTTATGCCATGGTTGCCCTTATATGGTCCCAATGTTATTGATCATTTCTTCTGTGATTTTTACTCTCTGCTGAAACTCTCCTGCATTGACACTCATGTCTTTGGATGTTTTGTTTCTGCCAACAGTGATTTCATGTGTATGTTCAGAGTTTCTATTCTTATCACTTCATATGTTCTCATCCTTTGCTCCCTCAGAACTCACAGCTCTGAAATACAGCAGAAGGGTCTCTCCACCTTTACCCGCACTTCACAGATTACCTAACCATTTCATAACCAAACACTCAACAGCCCATGATTCAACATATAAATTTCTTAAACTTGATAAATGGCATCTATGAAAACCCACAGCTAATATTATGTTTAATAATAAAAGACACAAAACTTTCTTTATAAAATAAGAATATGATAGAACTCTGCTGAAACCACTTCAATTTGGCATTGTGCTGGAAGTGCTAGCCAGGGCCATTAGACAAGAGAAAGGTATAATAAAGGCATGCAAACTGAAAAGGAAGAAATAAAACTGTCTCCATTCATGGATGACATGATCTTTTATGAAGAAAATCTTAAAGATACACACAAAGAACTATGAGAACCAATATTCAAATTAAGCAATGTTTCAAGGAGATGGAAGACATACTGAAAACTACAGAACATTTTGAAAGATATTAACGAAGATATAAATAAATTTAAAAGCATCTTTCATTCATGGATTGAAATAAAATATAATTAAGATGGCAATAATTCCCAAAATAATCTCCAAATTCAATACAATTTCTATCAAAATCTCTACTGCCTTTTTTAACAAAACGAAAAAGTTAGTTGCAAAATTAGCATGGAATTCAAGGTACTCTGAATAGACACAAAAATTTGAGAAAAAAAGAACAAAATTGGAAACCTATATTTCCTGATCTCAAAACTTATAATAAAGCTACAGTAATCAAAACTATGTGGGATTATCTTAAGAATATACATGTATATAACAGAGGAATAAAATTGAGAGCTCAAAAATAAACATATAGCTCTTGTCAAATGATTTTGGAAAAGGATGCCAAGACTATTCAAAGGGGAGTTAATAGTTTCTTCCATAAATGGAGCTGGGGTCATGGATAGTAACATAAAAAAGAATGATTTATGTCCCTTACTTCACAACATATGTAAAAATTAATTCCAAATGAACTAAAGACATACATTTTAAAGTTAAAAATATAAAACACTTAGAAGGAAAACTAGGGGCAAACTTGCATAAACTTGGATTGGGGAAAGATTTCCTAAATATGACAACAAACACATAAGCAACAAAAATAGATAAATTTCACTTCATCAATATTAAAAATTTTGTTAATTAAGGAACATGATCAAGTAATTGAAAAGGCAACTAATGTAATGGGAGAAAATAATGACAAAGTGCATATTGGATAAGGGTTTTAGTATCCAAAATACATTAAAACTCTCACAAAAAAAGACAAACAACCCAATTTAAAATGTGAAATGAACTTAGACATTTCTTCAAGGAAGATGCACAAAAGTGCAATGAGCAGGTGAAAAAATGCTTAACATCATTACTCACTAAGAAGTTCAAGGCAAAGCCACCATAGTATAGCACTTCATAACCACTAAATGGATAATATTTTTTCAACCCCACAGAAAATCAATTGTTGTTGGCA
Source organism: Cabassous unicinctus (assembly GCA_029593785.1). Taxonomy (NCBI): domain Eukaryota; kingdom Metazoa; phylum Chordata; class Mammalia; order Cingulata; family Chlamyphoridae; genus Cabassous; species Cabassous unicinctus. Next base: position 23,531 of record JAQZBX010032566.1, read on the forward strand.
TGGGTTTGGAGAAATTAGAACCATTGTTGGAATGTAAAATGGTGCACCCACTGAGGAAAACAGTTTGGATATTCTTCAAAAACTTAAATATAGGGAGACTTCAGGTCCAGCAATAAAGTGGAGTGAAATGCTACAGGATTCTGTTACCTCACAAAAGCATGAATAATGAGCAAAAACTATGAAAGCCATATTGCTCAGAGATAAAGAAAAAGAAGTTGCAATAATCAAGTGAGTATTAAGGATGCTTTTTCTAGTAAATTAAGGTACTTTCATTCTCTCAAATTTAACTTTTTTGTTTTGGGAACATGACAAGAGAACATTTCAAAATCTTCCTTTGCTTGAGTGTTCATTTGTAAAATGCATAAAAAATCTAAATATGACAAAGGAGCCTTGAAAAGTGAATTCTTGAATTTCAAATATACTTGGGGAAAATTGCATTGCATCATGCTATTTTATCCTATTCAGGATATCCTTCTTTCAGAAGCTTCTGATAAAGATCTCTGATACTATATCACATAGTCATAAGCTCACAAATCCAACTGCTGGATATATCTTAGTCAGCCTCAAACTTCATTCAGTTCATTTGAGTCAGAAATTGCTACTACATCATCCCTAATTTCAAATTGAAACCATTTAATGTTTTATCCACTGTGAAACGAAGTAAAAAATCAAAAGGACTCACTTTGAAGCCTCTTGGCAATATAAACTCATTTGTCTCTACCTTTCCCCACTTTTGGTACAGTTGCATTGCTAGTTGGTGCTTGGTAGTAATCCCTCAGTGCTGGGGAGGCTCATCCCCAGAAGTCATGTCCTATGCTGGGAGAAAGTTATTTCATATATATGCTGAGTTTTGCTTAGAGAGAGGCCACATTTGTGCATCAAGAAGGCTCTCAGGAGGTAAAATTTAGGCACCCTATAATACTGGTCTGTTTCAATTTCAAGAGTAAAGGTTCATAAACACAGTCATCAATATCAAGGGCCCATTAATTGACCATAGCCCACTAGCCAATTCCTCTCTACTTGGGGGATTCTTGCTGATCCATTAGAGAATGTGGCAGTGCTCCCCAGGATGGGAATTCAATTTTCTTTTGGTTATTGTGTAAATGGAGACAGATAGTGACAATGCCCCATGAACATTTGTCAACCACAGAGGTTATCCTTATGCATGTCTCAACAGGATCTCATTGCCTGCCAAATTAGACACTAAGTACCCCCAAATAGTGGGAATCCTGAGGGCTCTGGAGACACCCAGGCACTATGGTCAGGATAGCTCATGAGTTTGGTGCCTTGCCAGTGGAACCTACTTGGGGTTTGTGCTTACCAGTGTGACAGAATTGGATTCACTTGTGGTTTCCCTAAACATAGCTCTTCTGTCCCTTCTTTTTGAACCTATGGTTGATGTTGGAGTTGGTAGGTATATGTCCAAAAACTTGAATCTTTGGGCTGTCCATGTGCCAACTAGGCCCTGAAACTCAACGGAGTTGTAACAACTACTCTCCAGTTCATTGAACTCACCCAGGACAACTAACAAGGAGGTGGTGATGGACAGCCACTGTACCAAGGACCTGAGAGAATGTATAACTGCTAGCAAGTCCCATCCATCAGCCATATGGGATTGAAGCCCCCACTCAATTAGAGGTGGAGTGGGCAACACCATCCCAGAATCCTCAGGATTGGGGAGTGAACTGTGTACTAGAGTGGAGTTACTGGTATTATACTATAGACTGATTGGGATTATAGCAATGGAAGAACTTGTATCATTGATATGGAGGCAGTGGCCACTGGAGGTTCTGAGGTCAGGGAGAGGAAAAACAGGTGTAATATGGTGGCATTTTCAGGACTTGGGAATTGTCTTGAATGACATCACAATGACAGATAGAAGCCATTATATATCTTGCCATAACCTACATAATTGTGTGAGACAGAGTGTAAACTACAATGTAAATTATAATCCATTCTTAGTGGCAATGCTCCAAAATGTGTTCATCAATTGCAATGAATGTACAACACTAATGAAGGATGTTGTTAATGTGGGTAAATGTGGGCAGTGTGGGGAGTGAGGCATATGGGAGTCACCTATATTTTTATGTAACATTTATGTAATCTAAATATCTTTTTAAAATTTTTGAAAAAGAGAAAAAAAAACTAATCATCAAATTTAAAAAAATCAAGTATTCCTTGTAGCATTGGAGCTGAGAATTTAGATTGCACAACCAATCCCACTGTTTTAATGCACTATTAGGAAATGATCAGAAAAATCATGTTA
>JAQZBX010032567.1:0-15429 GCA_029593785.1 Cabassous unicinctus
TTTTTTTTTTTTTTTCACAAACTTGGTACATACCTAGTGCCTGCAGCCCACAGCCTGGGAAAAAATAGTTGGGGTGCTTTGAAGGGGATCTAAGGGAATGGGGTGCTGTCTGTCCCTGATTTCCCAAAGAATAATAAAGCAGAGAGAACCATCAGCTGGAGAGGAAAGATTAACAGCTTCTTGCAGGAGAATGTTTTTGTGCTTTATCCAAAGTAAAATCCCATTGAAACTACTCCAGGTTACTGTTCTGTGAAAGGCAAAGGACAAAATTAAAGAAAGCTACTTTGCTGAATAAGGGAAGGTGACATCTATTATATCATGCATTTTTATAGCCAAAGTGCTCATTTTTATGGCTTTGCCATTTTTTTTTAAGACAGAAGTATTGGGGATGGGATCATTTTTTGCCTATAGGAAAGTGGAAAGGATTAATTAAGTCTGTAATTGCTGAATCCAAAAATTAATAGAAATTTTAATAAAAGTGCAACTATAACAGGATTTAAATTCATTGTCATTTCTCCTCATAACTTTATCCTAAATAGTTGATATTAATGAAGAAGAAACATTAGAAGTTTTATTTTAGTTCTAGCACCTAGCATGACAGCTAGCACTAAGTAGGTTTTTAGTGAATATTATTTCAAGGAATGAAGGGTGAATGAATGAGTGAATGAATGAACAAGCAGCTTGATGTAGTAATTATCCTCTATTTCCAATTTGAATATTTTGGAGTTCTAGAAATTGTTATCAAAATATGCAAACTGCATACAATAACGATAATCTGAATGTCATACATATCGATTTTTCTTCTGCTTCAATTAGAAAAGTGAAGATTTCATAAGCAGCTACCTACCTATCATGAATATTTATAAATGGAGAACATATTGGTGCAGTGATTATTTTTTTAGTGTAAACCTAACTGAAAACCTCGTGATTGGAATGCAGCCAATCTCTCAAGTTCCTACTTCTGAAAATTCAGTTTAAAAATATGTATTGCTGACTTCCGGGTCTAGGTCCTGGATTTGTGTAACTGTGCTTAAGTTCCCCTTGAGTTGGTTGGCAGTGTGTTTTATTTAAAAGGTCGGAACACTTTTAAGCAAGGGCTGAGCCAGGTTTTTGGTTAATCACATCGAATCGTGCACATTTTTGGTCCTTCGTACACTTAAAACAAGTCATGGTGGAAGGATTGCTCATAAACCTTTGAAGAGACTGGGTTTTCTGTTTGAAAAATCCAGGTCACCCTGCGAAAGCATTGCTTTGTGTCAGCTGCACCCAAAGCATCTCTATTACAGGCAGATCAGTGGTGTGTTGTAGGGTCACGGTGACATCCAGTGAGGCCATTGTACTATGGGGCCATATTTCGGTGGTGATGTCCTCTTGGGCCAGAGTGTGGCAGATTAACTTTTTGGATGATGGACAGATATCACTTTCGGGTTAGCTACTTCCATATTGTTGAATCATTTCTCTTTTTGTGTACTGCATATATAACACTACAGACTTGTTTTTGACTTGTTCTAGCAACAATAGGCAACACTTAATTGAGCACTTCCTTTTGTATGTCCCTGCTAGACAAGGAGGCAAGTGTTTTCTATTCTTTGCTATATTGAATTTTATTGACATCCCCTTCACAACAACTTTCCTCCTTTTATAGATGTAGAAAGTAAGGCTCAGAGACTTCGAGAGTTTAAATAATTTCCCCAAAGTCATACAGCTAGAATGTAGTGGAGTTGGGATTCAAACCCACCGTGTTTGACTTCAAGTCCAACCTCTTAACCAGTTTTTCTTTTTTCTTACTCTTTTTTTAACCTCTCTTGCAATGGTGTTCTGACATACCCACTTACCCTTTACTAAAAATGAAGGTATTCTAAAGTGTCTAATAGTAGAAATTTAACTAAGATATGAATATTCACATTTGTACTTTTAGAAAAACTAATGTTAGGTCAAAAAAAAAGAAAGCAGGCAATAATTGTCTGTTGTCTCCCTCTTGCACTGGATTGTGTGAAAGTCACACTTCATGAACAATATGGGCAAGTACCCCCTTTTCCTTCCCTTATTTATTGGCTTTTGCACCCACTCACTCTCTCACTGGCTGAGCTGAGGGTTTGGGGCTCCCAGTATGTCCGTGCTGCCCTAGGCCCAGATATGACAGGGAACAGGACAATGAGGCAGGACCTTGCCTCTGACACAAATAGTGGGTGGCAGGCTCAGGTTGGGGAGTTCCCCTGTAATCTTTTTGATGACCTGTAAAATTTGATTCAAGATCCCTGTTTCCAAAAGGAAAACCATGTTGAATGAACCTGGAATCAAAGGGGAAGGCTATTTTGACCCTCTGGGAATCAACGAGACATAGTTCAGTGTGTTTCCCGTTTTAACACTCCTTCCTAAATGGATTATGCAAGCTGTTGCACGTGTCATTGCTCCAGTTACTATTGCACTTAGAGAAGAGTGTTAAATATTGAGTGAGAAAGTGTTACAGACAGTTCAAATATCACTCGATGTAGCAGGGCGTAGTGGTTGCAGATATGTCTCTTGAATGCTTCCTGGTCCCTGGTGAACTTTTAATCCAGCTTTGGATTTTGAATGATCTTTTTCACATGGGTAAAGAATCTCAGTACTGTGTGCTTCATGCGTAATTTTGCCTTTATATTTCTTTGCAGGCACACATGCAGCTTCTTTCGCTATACATGCAGTGTATATATACACACACGTACGTATAAATATATATGTGTATATGTGTGTATGTATTTCAAACTAGTTCTACCCTTTTTGCTTGTCAGTGTGTTGTACCATATGGTGTAAAGCATCATGCCAAAAGATAAAAATATTCCTAGAACATATGAAATCACCAGTCAACTGAAGAAGGGTAAAGACTTTTGACCGAAGCATTTGTGACTCTGATGCATTTGTGTGTGATAGTACATGGCTTAATACCCAGAATTCTAAAAACGGGACATATTTTAATGTTAAAATTCCTCTTATTTTTTAAGGGAAGGAAGCCAAAAGCAAAATCTTTGAGGATTTTATTTTCTCAAGAAAGGGATTTAAGTCAGTGTTTAATTTCTGTATCAAAATTCTCCATATCTATTTCTGGAAAATTTCCCTCTTATTTTAATCTCTAAAATAACCATTCGATGTGGCACTTTACGTTTCCAAAAACAGAGGACTTGTGGGAAGAACCCAATGCTGCAGGAGGATGGGGTCTTTGGGTTGTAGATAATGTGGACACAACACAGTTTTTCTAATTTATTCCATGGGAGGAATGTTTCAACCCCAAAAGAAACATACAGAAAACTAAATTCCATAGTATTCTTAGGACCCATGGGGTAAAGTTGCAATAACAATATGATTTATGGCTGTTTCTCTCCCAAAAATAAGGAATAAAGGGTCTACATATGTGCCTTATTATGCTATTCAGATTTTATTAATTTCAGTCTCAAGTAGACCAGGGTTTCTTTATGCCTCTGAATGTTGTTTTCAGCCACTTAATTAAACAAAAATGGGGGAAAACTTAAGTAGTTAATTTCCTAGCCAAAGACTGAGTATATTTCTACTAGAGGGATAATCTGTTATATAAAATAGAGTGAGTGCCATCTCTGAAATTTCTGAATAGCAGCTCTGTAAATAATGCTCGTATTATAGCACAGAGATCCAATCCTACTCCTCATCTCCTCACTAATTATGATTATTCTCCTTTTGTATTTAATCTCTTCTCATGATAGTCCTTTTTACCAGATGAACCTACCTGGGGCTGGTTCTTACATGATAGGTCTGTAATAAAATAGTCTTGCTAGAGTGCATCTCATTAATGCTCCAATCGTTTTATGGTTTGTGTTAGAATCCTGCTATATTGCGATTCACTTCTTAGGCAGTGGCTTTGCCTTGAAAGTGTTCAAGCAAAGGCCCTTTTCTTATAATTTTCCCTTTGTTCGCTGGAGATCCTCTGTAAAGCAGCAGTTCCTTTAGTCTGAAGTATAAGTCAGTGCAATTGGGTATGAAAGAGAATGTTTTTAATTCTATTGCATTGGAAGATATGTGCAAACTTTTTCCCACTTTGTATGCAACTATAATGTTTTAAAGGGCTAGCCTTTCTTTTTTAGGAGTCACAGTGACTGATTCATGCCAGCTTCCTCAATCTTCCTTAATTGGACTGAGAGAATGCAATACTCTTTGGAACTGTGTTTGTCCTCTTTTAAACTGGTCTTAATTGAAAAGAAATGCTGGCCAAACAAATGAAATCAAATGGAACCAAAGCTGAAATAGTAGCAAGTATTTTCGGACTTAAAAACAATTGTTACTTTCTTATAAAAAAAAGAACATTTGATTGAAGAGTCTCAAATACTGTTGTTTAAATGACAGGTTAAGAGGGCATTTGGGTATCTGAGGATGGTGGTCAAATTTGTAGGGTATCTCAGGATCTGTGTAACAAATTTAAATAATGCTAGATTAATCTCTCAAAATTGGCTGTTCTTCATTTGTCAACTACTTTGATCAATGGCAGTTTCGTAACTATGGATTTATCATATGCATAGATTTATTTGCAAATCTACTGAAAGGAAAAGGAAGAAAGAAACATGCAGAGACATTGTTTCTGCCTGTCACAGAATGGATTTGTCTAGACACATACTTTTTGCACTGTCTCTGAAGACTTGGTAAGAAGAAACCATAGAAGCAAGCTCTTTTCTTTTTCCATCTGATGTTACTGAGCCTTCATTGGAGTGCTATGGTTATGGCCAGGTTGAGAAAATAACCAAGAGGAATTGTGAAGAGCCTCATAGACCATTGTAAGGACTTTGGCTTTGATTCCTGGTGAAATAGGGAGCCATTGGAGAATCGGTAATTGAGGCGTGGTAACCTGGCTTGTGTTTTCACATGATCACTCTGGTTGCTGGGAAGTGGGCAAGGTGGAAGTTCATGGCCAATTAGGGGGTTACTAAATGACATTGACTCAGGTCAAGTTGTTAGCAGTTAAAATGGTGAGGCATAGATAGATTCTGAATATATTATGAGGGTAGAGCTAACAGGATTTCCTGATGGATTTAATATCGGGCTTGAGAGAAAGAGAGAGTTAAGTAAGACCAAAATTTGTGGCCTGAGCACCTGGAGGATGGAGATGCTATGGACTGATGTAGAGGACAAGGGTTGGGAGGGAAAATCAACAGCTCAGATTTGGGCTTATTAAATTGGAAGTTTCTGATGAAACAGCTAAGTGGAAATGTCATGAAAGCAGTGAGATAATCAAGTCTCAAGTTCAGGAGAGAGGTCTTGGAGTTACAAATCTGTGGGTCATTGCCATATAGGGAGTTAAGGCATGGAGAGTAGATGAGATGAAAACAGTGTAGATCTGAAAGAGCAGAGGGCCAAGGACCGCGCCCTGAGCAGTCCCCTGTAAAGAGGGTGGAAAAGGACAGTGAGGTAGGAAGAAAACTCTGAGAGTGTGGTGGCCAGATGACTGATTAACTGTCACAGGCTACAAATGTGTCATGTAAGATGAGGACCAAGAAGTGATTATTGAAGTTAGAAGATGGAGATCATTGTTGACCTCAACAAGAGAAGTTTCTGTGGAATGATAGAGATGAAAACCTGTTTGGAGTAGGCTTACTAGAAAATGCCGGAATAAAATTGAAGACAGTGACTATAGACAAATCTTTCAAAAAGCTTTGTTGAAGAGGGAATCTGAGAAATGGGGCAGGAGCTGGTGGGGGCTGTGCAATCTAGATCAGGGTTGTTTTGAAATTTAATATAGGAAAATAACAGCATGTTTGAATGCAAATGAGAATGCTCCTTTAGGGAGGGGAGATGAAGATATGGAAGAGAGAGGTGAGAACTTCCTTGTATACGAAGAGGAGGGAATGGCTTTAGACAAGAGCATGGGTTGTTCATCCATAGTAAAAATAGCAAGGCAGAATATGTGTGTGCATGTGCTGGTTGGTGAGTGGTTGTGATGGCAAGAGTCTGTGAAAGTTCTCTTCTGATTACCTCAATTTTCTCGTAGAGAAAGGAAGACCATCTGATGGAGTGAAAATGGGAGAGGTATTAGGAGTGTGAGGCAAGAAGGGAAGGTGTGAATTAATTGTCCAGGAACAGTGGGAGAATGAATGGAGTAGGGAAATGTGGTATGGTTGCTAGACAGAATGCAGGGTCACTCAGGGTTTGTGGCCATTACTTAAAGGTGAGGCCTGTCAGCCAGCAGGACTGTGCCTTTTTCTCCAGCCCTGTTCAGCTGTGCAGGCGAGTGTGGAGTGGGCAGAGTCTTGGTGAACAGTCATGGTTTTGCCCAATGAGCTTCAAGTAGTGAGGGAAGGACAGATAGTTGAAGGAGTAAGAAGGGAGTAGTTATAATGTTTGGCCATGGAATTGAAGCTGGGACCAGGCAAGAGAGGGCATTAGTGGGAGAAGGATGCAGAAAAGGTGGGAGGTTCTGAGGGGCTCAGAGCCCTGCTTCTCACCTTCCTGAGACCTGACTTTAGTTAAGTGAGCAAATTTGCCTTCGTGTCTAAATTAGGTTTAGGTTGAGTTTCTGTCCCTTAAAGTGGAAAGTGACAATCTTGGCCAATTTAGAAAATGTAAAATAAAGGGGGAGGTGGGGAGCATGGAAACTGGAAAAAACTTCTACTCTCCAGAGGAGCAGTTCCTAACTTTCATGGTGCCTCGGAATAACTGGGCAGTTAACAAACAAACAAACAAACAAACAAAAAATGATTCCCTCATACAGCTGCTGTGGAAGACAATTAGGCATTTCCTCAGGAAGCTAAATATAGAATTGCCATATGATCTGGCAACCCAGCTACTAGGTGTATTCTCAGAAGAACTGAAAGCAGGGAAAGGAACAGACATTTGCATACCCATGTTCATAGTGTCATTATTCACAATTGCTGAAAGATGGAAACAACTCAAGTGTCCATCAACCAATGAATGGATAAACAAAATGTGGTGTAGTCATATGACAGAATATTATCCAGCTGTAAGAAGGAATGAAGTCCTGTTGCATTGGACAACATGGAGGAACCTTGAGGACATTATGTTGAGTGAAATAAGCCAGGCACAAAAGGACAAATATTGTATGGCCTCACTAATATGAACTAAATACAATGAGTAAACTCATGGAGTTACCATCTAGAGTATAGGTTACTAGGAGATTTATGGGTGTGATTGTGGTTGAAAGGAGAAGTTTAAGGTTGTATGTCTCAATAGAAGGAAAGCTGGAGGATAAACTTGGGGCTGTATAGCATAGTGAACCTTGTAGATGATGACTGTGGTTAATAGTACAAATATAAGAATGTTCTTTCATGAACTATAACAAATATACATCACTATCACATGGTGTTAATAATAGGATGGTATATGGGGGAAAATACAACTAAACTAATGCAAATTATCAGCTATGGTTACCAGCAATATTGTAGTATTTTTTTCATCAATTTTAAAGAAGGTACTATACCAGTGCTAAGGTTCAGTAATGGGGGAAGGGAATAAGGGATAAGGGATTTTTCTTTTTGGAGTAATGAAAATGTTCTAAAATTGATTGTGGTGATGAAAGCACAACTCTGTGATTATACTGTGAGTCATTGATTGTACACTTTGGATGGATTGTATGGTGTGTGACTAAAACTGTTTTAAAAATCCCTATTCCCACTGATGAGAATGTTCTCTTGTGAACTATAACAAACTGAAATACTAATACATGGTGTTATTAATAGGGTGATTTATGGAAAAAATACATCAGATGTAAGCTATTGACTTTAGTTAGCAGTAATATTTTATGATGTTCTTTCATCATTTGTAACAAATGTTCCACAACAACGCAAGGCGGTGGTGGTGGGCTGATGTATGGGAATCCTTTATGTTATGCATGATCGTTTTGTAAACTCATAACTTCCTTAATAAATTTTTAAAAAAATCAGAAACAAAACAAAACCGATGCCCAGATCGACCTGGAGATTATTCAAACGAATGGTGGGGTTTGAAGGAGTTGTTATAAAAACTTCCCGTGTGAATCCAATGTTCTGCCTGGGGTGAGAACCTTAGCTCAAAGCTTCTGGTCTAAGGTCTTTACTGACAGCTACCGATTATTTTGTTGTGCAAATTTATCTGAGAATTAAATGATCAATTAATTTCTGGATTGTCACTGCATGCTACTGGGATGTTTATAGGGGAAGGAAATGTTGTTCACAACCCCCCCCACCCCGAGGGTTTTTATAGCTATAGGGACTGGTCACGTGTGATGTATGGGTGGCTGTGGTGGGCAGGCCCCGCAAGCCCAGGGGGCGTGGCTGTCGCTCTCCAGGCGCTCACAGTGGGATTTTATTTGTGCTATTGTTTGTTAAATGTTTATTATGGCGAGTATATTGGTTTTAGATTTATGGTTCAGTAATTTTATTTTTTTATGGTAGATGAACTCTTTATTGCAAATTAAGATCTCTTAACCAGTGTGCAAAGTATGCCCCTTTTATTAGAAATTTATAGCAGGGCAGTAGAATATACTGGAAAGAGCTATGGTCCTCCTGTCAACAGAGCTGCACCGAGTTCATTGTTGCCTTTTCCCAGCTCTGAAATCCAGGGCTCCAGAGTCCTGGTCCATCATATAAGGGGCTTGTACTGGATCTCTAAGATCCATTCCAGTTCTAAAAACCTGTGACAAGCCAGAGTTTTTCTTCTCCAAATTATTTTTGAGATTTAGAGGTGTTCTGTTATCTGGCTTTAGGGCACTTTGTTGGTCACATCTATGATTGATGTGTAGCCCTTTATTCTTGGCGCCTTGAATTGTGCAGGTGGAACACATGAATGAGCTTTATGGCAATATGTTCCCAGTGTGGCTTTGAGAGATGGATTGCGGTGAAAAGTGAAGACCGTATTCACAGAAAAATGTAATCGAGACTGCTGAACAATAAAGGTGAGGTAACGAATGCTAAGAACTTAGGAACATGCAGGACTTCAGAAAGGAAGGGGAGAGCACTGTTGGTTGGCTGCTTTGTTCTGGGAAGCCTTGATGAAAGAAGTGGTCTTGGATCCAGTGCTTAGTGGATGAGTTGATCTCAACCTTTAGGGAGAAAAGAAGAGGACTTTCCCAATTGGGAAATGGTGGTGGACCATGGCCAACACATGGAGGTGTGCCAGTGAAGATTGTTTATTGGAGTAACAGAAGAAAAGCAGAAAAATACTAAGCTGTGAAAGCCAATGGATGGAACATATTGTTTTTAAATAAATAAACAGAAAGAACAGGTACTTTAATTGTTCTGTTCACAGCGGTTTTGATTTTAAAAAGAAATAGTTCTTAAATGGAGGAATGGAGACTTTAGGATGGGGGGGGGGGAAAGCCTTAGAGCAATGGAATTCAAAATGGGGTTTGCACATTCCAGGGAAAGGATAGTGTGGAGGTAAAGTAGGTAATCAGTTTCTAGGCACTCACCTTTCATATATTTTAACTATTATTTTAATTGACGTGCCTGAGAACATGCTTGTGTGTCAAGGCATCTTTCCTACCACCTCTGTCACAGTCTTCCAACTTTCATTAAATCCCACCATTGTCTCAGGTATAAAAATCTTGGGTGGTGAAAAAAATGTGATGATTCAAAATATTTGTGCTTGTGGGAAGCAGATGTGGATCAAGCAATTGGGTTCCTGCCTACCACATGGGAGTTCCTGAGTTCGGTTCCTGGTGCCTCCTGGAGAAGGCAAGCCGGATGACTGGCAGGCGCGGTGAGCTGGTGCAGCAAGATGACACAAAAGAGACAAAGAGGAACGGCAATGAGAGATACAACAAACCAGGGAGCTGAGGTGGCTCAAGTGACTGAGTACTTCTCTCCCACATGGAAGGTCCCAGGTTCGGTTGCTAGTGCCTCCTAAAGAGAAGACAAGCAGACACAGAGCACACAGCGAATGGACACAGAGAGCAGACAGTGAGCGCAAACAATGGTGGTGGGGGCGGCGGATAAATAAATAAAATAAATCTTTAAAAAAAAATATTTGTGCTTGTCAAGACCACTTTAATCACGGCATCTCATTAAGAGACTGGCTTCCAATAAATTTACTTTTTAGGTTTATTATTAATGTGTGGAAATGTGTAATGTATTTTTTTTTGTTCAGTTGGGTGCTATGAGTAATTGTCATTATTGTTGCGATCATTTAGCCCAGAGGAACATTTTTAACAGTATGATGGTCCTGAGCCTTAAAAATCATACTTTAAATTTCAATATGTACATAATTTTTGTTTCAGAGATTTATCATGGGTGACCTATAAAAAACTGGAGTGTAGATATTAATCCTGGGTAATTAATTCTCTTGTCTAATTTGCAGTTTGTCTTGCAGAATCTACCAGGAAGTAAAATTATTCAAAGGTAGGTGATTCTTTTATTGAGGGATTTTTTTGTTGTTGTTTTGATTTGGTTTTTTAATTGTTAGCCATTTGGTTATGACTAAAATCAGGTAAACCTTTTAATTCAAGCTTCACCACCTACCAACTACATAATCTTAGATAAGTCACCTAACTTCCCTCAGTTTTTCTGTAAGTAAATTGAGGATAATAAGACCTATCAGGTAGTTTTGATCAGAGGAGTACATGAGATAGTATATTTTAAATGTTTAATATAGTTTTAGGTACACAGAAGACACTCTTAATCTCTGTAATTACATATGAATAATTCAATCATTAAGTTAAATATGACTTAATATGAGTAGCCTCACTTGGAACATTATTACAGAAAAAGTTGAGTACATCAGTTTTTTATAAACTAAATATTGAAAATCCACCAGAAGAACAAATTAAAAACTAATTTATCCTTGAAATATAAATAAGAGCTGTTAATTTATATCCTATGCATATATGTGCATCTAGCTAGCTAGCTAGCTCTCATCTCTCTGTATCTCCCCATCCATCTATCATCTATTTAAATGTAAAAAACACCTGAAAACATTCATTATTCACCACTAGGGAGAGAAGATGTTTTGGAAGGAAGAATACTATTGTCCATCGATTAATTTTGGTTCATAAGATTGATGGATAAAAAGAGTCATCTGCATACTGACGGTAGAGCTTTGAACTTTTACGTGAATAATTGCCACCAAAAATGGTTGCCTTACAAGATGTATATGAATTATTAAAATATATGCCATTTAACACTGTGCAGATTTGTATTACAGCAAACAACTGGTAGTCCAGATCACTGCATAGTTTAACCAAGGTTTCAAATGCATTGTGAAACACAGTGAAGCAACCTGTTTTCTTACCTATTTTGTATTCTGTTTTCTCAAACTACTACCACCCAGTTACTGTTGCTTCATTGTCTCAATTTCCTTGCATGTAAAGTTTTATCAGTGTTACAGAAATTCTAGGAAAAAGTGGTAGTAGTTCTTTGGTTACTATAAATAAAGTTGACTATGAAATCTGTAGCTGGAGACAAGGTGGAAAGGAAAATCAATACCATTGCTCATGAACAGGTAGATTTGTTCTTACATCATATTGAAAATAATATTAATAAATCCCCAGTGACCCTTTTCAGGCTTTCGTAGCGTCACAAAAAGTTCTTTTAGATAAAATAAAATTGCAACCATTATATTAGTTATTGATGCACTTAAGCATCTACCATAGTAGTTTTCTGAGCTCTAATTAGGATAACGATCATGCCGTGTGACTTTCCAGAAGCAGAATGTGTATGTTCCGTGCTATCATTTATAACAGTTTTTGCAAACTAAAGAATTTTTCACATTTGAAAATTTGGAAAGCAGTTTAGACTCTGAACTTTGGAACATGCCTTTCTTTCTCATTTCCTGCCTGCCTCTTCCACACTACATTTTTCCTCACCGTGGAATATGCATAGCAGCGAATGGTTTGAAGACAGCACTCTACCCAGTTCAAACAAGGTCCTGCTAAGAAGATAGGACTACATCTTCAACCATATGGAGTGCTGAAATTCTTGGGAACAAACCAAAATGGTAATCTGAAGTCTTATTTAGGAAACAAAACTTGTGTGACTAGAAATAGACTAAGCCCTAAATATATGCTGGTTTATGTGCATTCTGATGTAAAACACATGTCACAAGTAGTGTGTTAATGGTCAATAGAGGGCAGGCATATTTTCTACTGAAAGAATGTGTCCAGCAGTCTTGGAACCAGTAATACCCTTTTCTGGTTTGATAATTTCAAGTCTTTTCTACCCTAGTGACAAATAGCTACTTATGTGTGTGCATATATATATATATATATATATGTATGTATATATATATTTTTTATTGTCAATCCCTTTGAGGAAATGAGTGTTCATTTTAAGGCAGTTTTGATTGTGAATTATGACTTTGGAAGGCTCATGTGTACATTGTAATTTTTAAAATTATCATATAAAATATTCTGTGAACTCTTTGTCCTCTCTTGGGCTTAAGAAACTGAAAATAAAATTGTAAACTCTCATTAGAATTTTTATATTTTTTTCTCAGATAGCTTGTGTTACTCATGATATGCAGCTATGTTATAAGTGAAAGAATATTGAAAAAGATGTTTGGAGACTAGGTCACGTCTTCAGACTTTCAAGTATCAATATCTTTCTTGCTAATTAGCTGCTTCACCTTAATGTGAATGATTTAACCCCTCTGAGTTTCGGTGTCCTTATGCATAAATAGTTTTGTATTTTATGATTCCATGTCTGAATTTCTATTTTCATATAAGTCTAACATCCCCTACTATGTGTGTATATATGTATATATATACATGTATTTATATGTGTGTTTATATATGTGTTGTGTACACACACATTTTAGGTTTGGTGAGGTTTAGTCAAGAACAGCAAAGAAGAACCTTTTCTCTCACTGTCATTTGGTTTTGCTAACCACCCAATGCTTTTATTTTTATTGTGGTAATATATATATTACAACATAAAAGTTGCTATTTTAGCCATTTTTAAGTGCACAATTCAGTGACATTGATTACTTTTATGGCGTTGTTCTGCCATCACCACCTTCCATTACTAAAACTTTTTCATCACCTCAAACAGAAACTCTTGACCCATTAAGCAATCATTCCCCATTCCTTCTCCCCCCAGCCCCTGGTAACCTCTAATCTACTTCCTATCTCTATGAATTTGCTTATTCTAGGTATTGCATGTAAGTGGAATAAAGCAATATTTGTCCTTTTGTTTCTGGTTTATTTCACTTAGCCTAATGTTTTCAAGATTCATCCATGTTGTATCCTGTATCAGACCTTCATTCCATTTTATGGCTGTGTAGTACTCCATCATGTAGATATACCACATTTTGTTTATTCATTCATCTGTTTGTGGGCACTTGGGGTGTTTTCACCTATTGGCTATTGTGAATAATGCTGCTATGAACATTGGTGGATAATATTGTATTTTGGTCATTTCCCCATTTTTTTCTTATAGATCATATACATATTAGCTTATTTCTTTGCTAGTTCTTATAATTTGGCATATGGTTATTCTTTGTTGCTGCCCATTCCTTTGATTTTCTGGTAAATTTCTTGTGCAGTTGATAGATATAGGGGAACACATTGCAATTTATAATTTGTAAAATAGTGTAAGAAGTATAGATATTTAGAGATGTAAGTGGTCTTAAATAGCATTAAGCCCATCCATTAAAAATGAGAAAAGTGACAGTAGAATTGTTCCGTGACCCGATTTTGGTTTAGAGGGGAGATCCATTAACTCAGAAATACTTGACTGATGACCTCTCAATTTCATGGTGCATACCCCCTTTATAGCTGTGTCATCCTACTTGGATGTTTCTACTCCAGCGTGACCACTGGTTTGCAGCATTTAAAAATAGATTCTTTGCGTCTGGTGAGCGACAGGTGCAGATTTCTGTAGCTAAGGCTCCAGTTCTTCTCTCTGTCATCAGGTTCAAAGCTGAGCAGGCTGTACTTCGCTTCCTTCCCCTGCGGCTTCCCCCGTCAGAGATTGTTTAACAGACTCTGCCTTGGGCTTGCCCTCCTGTACAGAGCAGTCAGGAACCAGGAACGTGTGATACCCCAGGGAGGAGGCAGCTTAGTGGGATAGAGAAGGGCCTGAGGGCTCTGCATTTAACCACCTGGGTGACATGAATCTCTTAGGCTTACAAGGCCTTAGGATTTTTTATTTGAGACACAATAATAATTCTAATATTGCCACTGAAAGGAGTACTGTGGTTCATGCATTATTCCACTGATGAGGCATGAGGTGTGAATTATTATATACTTTTTACAGATGTAAAGTCTGAAGATAGAGGTTAGCTTGCTAAATTTACACAACATGTAACTGTGCCTGTCCTCACCTGTATTATTATTTTTAGGAAGTAACAGGGATTGAACCCGGGACCTCGTACATGGGAAGCAGACGCTCAACCACTTGAGCTTCATCTGCTTCCTTGTATTTTAAATAAAAGAAATGGAGAACAGGATTATATTTATTGAGTACCTATTATGTATGAAATATCTTGTTAGGTGCTTTATTATATTAAGTTATTGAATATTTTTGGCACTGTGAGACAGAAATTATTATCCTCCTTTTATAGATGAGAAAACTCTTAGGTTCAGAAAAGTTAAGAAAGTTGTTCCAAGGCTACCTAGCTAATAGGCAGAACTGAGATTTGAACCTGAGTCTGCTGGACCCGAGGTAGCAAATACATTTCATCTCAGGTATCAGCTTCAATCAGTCGATTGCATCAGCGGTCTGCAGCAGTGCAGAGAAGGATTCCAAGACTGTGTCTGGGAGAGAGGCAGTCCTCCAATCATTTACTTCCCATCCTTGAAGTAGACTCTCTAATGCCTTTTACCTCCACAAGCCTAGTATTCTAGGTAACCGTAGGCAAAGGTAGTGTCTTAGGCTGTGTTGCCGTGGAAGCAGAGCCTGAGACAGAGGCTTGTGTGCAGGCAGTTTGTTTGGGAATGGGATTGCAGGGAGCAGCAGCAAAGGACTGGGGAGGGGGGAGAGCCGGTCTAAGTGTGCATCATGGAGGTGGCCACCGGTTGTAGTCAGTACACTTGTATTCAGTCCACATGGAATATGGAGTCTCATGAGATGTGGCGGGAGGATTAAAGGGTCAAGAAACCTTCATGCTTAGGTTCCCAGTCCATTACTGATCAAGGGTAATTCTACCGGTGTTGACTCCTCCATGCTACTGGGTTGCACATGTGTATATTTAGGGTTGAGTTTTGGTTTTTTTTCCTCATGCTGTAGCATCAAAGAAGTCTGGGCTTAGAAAGCAGGAAGTGGGCAGCACCGACTAGAGGTGAGGTACTATTGCGTGGCTCCTGCATAAAGTCAGTAATAGCCTGTACTGAACTTGGTCAGCTCGGTAGTGGCTGGTGTGAGTGGTGGGGGCTGAGAGATGCTCAAGTGGTACCCAAGGGGACAGTGTCCACCATCGATTCCATGACACCCACAGGCCTGGGGACCCCACGGTGCTGGAAAAGCTGCATGCACTCTAGGGAACTACTAATGACATCTATTCTGA
>JAQZBX010032567.1:15529-25895 GCA_029593785.1 Cabassous unicinctus
TATAAGTGTTCAGTAAACATTGTGAACTTACAAAACAAACATGCATAACATCATACAGGGCTCCCACACATCACCCCACCACAAATACTTTGCATTGTTGTGAAACATTTGGTAACTATTTACTTTTATCCATTTTTACACTCCCCCCCCCCATTTTTGCTGTTTTTGTGTCCATTTGCTGGGCAACTCTCTGTATCCATTTTCTGCCCTCTCTTCTCATCTTTCTCCTCCTGTCTTCACTGGGATTTGATCCTTGGAACCTCCAATGTGGGAGAGGTATCCTGCTGCCTGCACCACCTTATTTCCTCGTTTTTCGGCGTGTCTAGTCTTGGATCTCCCTTGTGTCACTCTCCTGTTATGTCATCATCTTGCTGCATGGTTTGCCGGGGCCTGGTGGCACACCTGTGCATGGGGCCTGCGGTGATTGTCCCCTCTTTCCATCCTTCTTCTAACTGAAAGGTAGTTGGGCTCATAGCTCTAGGTCTCTTTATAAGAGACTAAGCATATTGGACATGGGTAGTTCTATTTTATTGAGTGCCTATTATGTGCCATCCTCTGTACTAGACTCTGTAAGCCCAGATCTCACTCAATCCTGACTACACTGTGATGATGTTGGGACTTGCGCAGGAGGAAACTGAGTCTCGGGGGCCAAGCTGATTTGCCGAGGACCACATTTCTAGGGAGCGGTTGAGCTGCAATTCAAACCTGCCTCCCACTCCCAAGTCCATAACCTTTCTACTCTGTATTTGCCTGCCAGGGTGAACACAGAAAGGATTTGAGCCCTGTTTTGCTCATGGTTGAGTACTCATACTGGGACTCTTCAAAACGAACTCACTTTCTGTGACTCAGGCTGCAGCTTTTGTTTAGCTCGTCAGCATCCACTAAATGAGTCAACTGGAGCCCTGGATGGTCTCCATGGGAAGTACTGGAAATCTATACTGCCTCTCTGACTCAGAGATGAGTTTCTGGGCCTGTGAATCTTTAAACCACATGGATGAGAGCAAACTGAAGTTAAAAGTTCTTAGAAACCATACTTTTTTCCCCCAGAAGCACTGGAAGGCCAAATTTTCTCTAGTAATCAGAAACATAAAGATTAAACTGCTTGTCCAAGTTACAAAGATAATTAGTGTCAACCTCTGTGAATCTCTTTTCTCATTTATAAAATAAGGATGTGGATTTCATGATCTCCAAGGTGACTCCCAAGCTAAATTTTATGATACTGTGACTACACTGAAGCAGATTGTGAGAGGCTGGAGGCAGGGGCATGGTTTTAATATTTCCATTTCCTCAGTATTTAGCACATAGTAGATCCTGAACCTGTGTTTGCCAGATGACAGAGAAATGCAAAGCTGGCAGCTCTCATTTCTGCTTTCCTGTCCTCCACATTTTGATATTTCTTCATCTTAAACCAGCACCTATTCATTCTGCTCCCAAAACAAATCCTGTTGTTAAATAAAAGGGGCAGGGGGCAGTTTAGATATTTATTTCCACCTTAGCGTGAATGGTCTTAAGTCAATGCCTTCTGTCCCTTGGGTGCATTTGCATTTTAAGATTTATATCTAATTGTGAAATCAAAAGATTTGCCCCCATTAAAATTTTTTTTCAGCTGTCAGCCAACTTCAGGACCGGACCCTTCGAAAACTCTAAAATCCAAGTTGCCAGTTTGGTATGTGCTGTAGACCAGATAAGAGTGCTTTCCATCCAGGATGACAGGGAAAAAAATGAGGAAAAGGAATGAGAAGTTGGGCATGGAGTGAGTTAGAGACCACGCCCACTACCATGGAAGCCAGACACTCCTGCCTCTGTTAGGTGCTGCAAAACCAACAGGTATAAAGCACACTTTACACTGATGTTACTTACTGTTCAGAGCAAGCGTTGGCACGCTACAGTCTGCAGGCCAAGTCCAGCCCACTACCTGGGCGTGTAATATGAGCAAAGACTGGTTTTTACAGGTGAGTATTTGTGATGGATTTGATAGTAGAGAACACTTAACTTTGAACCCCAATTATGTGAGATGTTATCTGTTCCCCCAAAAAGAGTTCCACTCTTCTTATTAGTAGACCTGTGTTGACAACAACAACAAAAAAGTACTAAATTCCTATTTGTATATTTTTAATTTGTCAATAAAAATGTGGAAATATTTTCTCCTCTTTGTTATATAAATTCCTACATAATATCCTCAATTTTGGCTCTTGGTCCACAAGGCCCTTTGTAGAAAAAGTTTGCTGTCCCCTAGTTTAGAGGAATAAGAAAACAGATAGGAGAAATAATAGAGCTATTGAGAGGAGAAAGGAGGGATGGAGGAAAGTAAAAGGATTTGACAAACAAAATGGAAGAAGGAGAATGTTCTTTCCTGAATCATGTGAATCACTTACACGGGATGTTCGAGGACTTGCCCACGTCCTCCCCTAACAAAAATTGATGACTTATGTTGAAACACACTCGTGCACATACGTCCAAACACACATGCACACATGCTCGTGTGCACAGACAAGGGAAACCAGGCCCAAGTGCCAGCTCTGCCGTGAGCTCCATGAGACCTGGCGAGTTATTTACCCTCGCCACGCCGTGCATCTGAAGGACTCGCTTCTCTAAAGTTGCCAGTGGAATTTCTAATCATTAATGCCAGCGGGCTTTCCGCCTTCTCAGTCTCCTTGAAACTGCCTCTTGGCTGCTCTCAAGATTCTTTGTTGGCGCCTCTCGTTCTGCAATTTCCTACGAAAAGGTAGGTCTTGCCCAAGATCTGGCCCCATTCCCTGCCCTCCTTTCCCTCAAAGCTCTGATTCCTTCTGGAAAGTGATCAGGTAACTTTTCTGCTTAAAACAAAGGTCAGGCTGTCGCCCTGGTCTTACTAGGCCTTTATATCTGCACCTCCATCCCACCACCCCTCAGGACACACACTTCTTGCCATACCTTGTGTTCCCGTGCATTAGCCTTGCTCCGCCACTCCAGCCCTGGATTCCAAGCTTCCTTCCTAGCTGGTTGCCACGGTTAGCAAGAATCCTCAGTCTGCAAAGCTCTCTGCTTAACTTTTGTCTCATTTCTTCTAGTCCTTCAGGTCTCCATCTAACCTGACCTCCTCCTGTGAAACAAATTATCTTAAATATTTAAACATTGTTTTAAATTTAATATATCAGCTTATCTCCTCCAGCTCTTGAAATTACTATTGGGAAAACGTGCCACTCCCAGAGTAAAACATTCCCAAACACTGAGACCTCTTGCCAATCTTTAAAATTACATTTATTAATGTAATATATCAAGTTTGTATAAATCTGCCAATACTGGCTCAAAATTTATTTAAAAATACCCTATGCTTTTTGGGGAGGTTTTTCATAACTTATTAGGACATGCATGTCATTCCCTTGCTTCAGAACCCACCCACCATGGCGCTACGCCCCAATCCTCTCAGAAGAGAATGCACGTTCCTTGCTGAATCCACCCTGCCCTGCCCTCCCACCCTCTCTTGTCCTTCTGCCCCTCCGTGCACTGGGCGCCGGCCACTGAGCTGGTCTGCCCTCTGCCCCTGCTCTTTCAGCTGAAGCTCTGCCTAGTTGCGCTCATGGCTCAAGCTTGTCATTCAAGGCTCAGCTCAGTATCAGCTCCATAGAGAAGCCCTTCCTCACCACCTATCTACAGCCATTCTCTCTGCAAAATTAATCTGATTCCGTTTCTTTACAGATCTATCACAATCCGAAGTGTTCTCTGTGTGTATTTGCGTACTTGTTTTTGTCTGTTCACTACGACTAAAGCGTAAGCTTCCGAGAACAGAAACCTCGTCTGTTTGTTCACCCCTGTTTCCCCTAAGTCCTCCTGCCACATAGTCCCACCTTTAGAATGAATGACTAAAAGTTATTCCAAGAGGTCTGATTCATTGTGTTCAGGGAATGGTTTGCTGTCCCTCAGAGTAAACGTAATCTTTGGTCTGACAGGCTTACATGCTTGGGTTTCAAAGAAAGTCTGTTTATACTTGGTTATAGAGAGAAAGCAGTGGGAGCTGACTAGTTGCTAAATATTAGCATAGTGCTTCAGAGTTCAACAAAGCAAAGCAGTTATTCTGTTATTGATTAGAATAGGTGCTATCAGTAAATTTGAAATCCAGAATGGCCCTAGGTAATGGCTATTTTTTTTGTCTTGAGAAATTCCTATTCATATTTTTATTTATGAGGAAGTTCTGTCAGTCTTTGCAGATCTGATTCCATTGCCTTCATTTTTCAAAGGAGTTAACCATATACAGTACCAATGAATTCTGGTACATTGTAAAGAAAAGTCTTTTTAAATCTTTAGCGGAGAATAACATTTCAGACACTGGAAGACCTTAGTAATTTTTATTTGACCTTTACTTTTTGGTACATTCCTTTAACTTTTCCAAGTTGTTAAACGTGTGTGTGTATGTGTATTTTCAGTGGATTCTCTCAAATTTCTTCTTGTCTCTTTCACATGTAACAGAAGTAGCATATGCGTAGTGAATGTACCAAAGCTTTCATAATCTTTGAGTAGGAAACTTAAATCAGTGTATTCAGTAAGAAGGGTATTCAGAAGACATTATTGAATACCATTAAAGTATAGAAATTTCTCAGATTGCACTTTCTTCATTATTGCAAAAGAAATTGTAACAAAAAGTAGGTATATTTGTATATAGGGCCAACACTTCAGACTTATAAACAGAGAGGCTTACATATATAGAAAAAGACATAAGGTTTTGCAGTTCCCCTTCAAATACTGTAGTGTGTAATTTCACACAGAGAACATTAGAAAAAAAATTCTCTCCTTGAGTCCCATTCTGTATTTCTTACCACCTACCTCAGTTCTACATAATATCCCATATGTCTTTCCTCATTATGAGCATATTTTAAAGTCATTAGAACTCTGTGGGTGGCAGAGATACATTGGAGAGCAGTTCATAATTAATATGAAACTCTCAAGGGAACTTTAGATTTTATCTTTATATCTATTCTTTTAATCTGTCTATCTATCTATCTATATATAATTATTTTAACAGAAAGTTGGACAAGATATTTAATAATGAAAAAAATATTCCAAAGTATGTAGTCCTGTTTGTAAGTAAACTTCTCGTACATAACTTGGACCTAATTTCAGATGTATAATATTCATCATCTGGTTAGAGCACTGATTTACCTGTAGGACCTAGAACCTCATACTTAAAGATTTTTTTTTTTTCTGGTATACATTATGGATCAGGTACTGGCATCTGCTGGCTATGAGTGATATTGCTTTCTAATCCTATAGGCGATCTGGCTTTGCGTTGTAATGCTTTCCTGGAAAGCAGATCATGGTGATATTTTTTTTAGAGCCAATGTATGCATAAAAAAATAAATAACAGAAGAGAATGGCAGTGATAATTTACATGCTGGCTGGAATATGACATAGGGAAAGAAGAAAATGACTTTTTGAAGTTCCTGTGTGCCTGTGTTGTGCTATCATCTCTCACGTTATCAGAGAAGATATGCAGGGCAGTAGAGGAACAGGCCCAGACCAACTGGCTCGTGAAGGCAGTATTCAAAGCAAAACCTGACCCTGTGGCAAATGGTTAGGATGCCTTAATTTTTGAGGCAGAAAAATTGGCTCTTCAGCCAAGAGTTTGGGGGGCAATGAGCACCCTCATAGATGGCCAGTTGTCATGTATTTTGCTTCAGTTTTTCTGAAGGACAATTTTCCAACGTTCATCAAAATTCTTAAAAATGTGCATACCATTTGACTAAGCAGTAATTATTTTCAAGAAATACTCATGGCGTTGCTTGAAGATGTATTTATATAGGTGGTTATTGCCCCACTTACTCTTAATACAGAGAAATATTTAATGATAGGAAAAAAAATGTTTCTACAATATTATTAGGTAAAACAGCAGACTTAAAATACTGTATGATGCCATTTTAGGGGTAAAAACTGTGTGTGTGTGTGTGTGTGTGTGTGTGTGTGTGTGTGTATGAGTTTATGGCTGTGTCTGCATATTTATGACAGAGATGTACCAAAATACCAACAGTGGTTATCGCTGAGAGTTAAGATAGAAGATCACATTTCTTCTGTTCCTCATCTCTATTTATATATATTTTTAGAATATAGTCACAGGAAGCCACTCAGGGACCCAGAATACAGAGAGACCTAAGGGAAACAAAACAGGAGGGGACGGTCCCTGCATCCGTATGGTGGTCTCCTGGTGTGCTGTGAAGGGAGGGGCAAGCACGCTGATGGAGAGCTAGCATCAGAGATGTTGGAATGGCAGAAAACCCAGCCATGGTATCTGGGCTGCCACCGCAAGATATATATCACCTTTGTCTTAGAGAAATTGCGGGACTGGAAAAGGGAGCAGTAGAAAGGAATTGGGGTTGCTCTGGGAAGTGGATGTAAACTCAGGGCAGAGGGAGAAACAAGTCCAACTTAGTATTAAGTCATTCAGTAATTAGTTGTCCAGAGCTCTTTGCATTTATTTCCCCTTGATCATGGTCCACACAAGCTTGGTCCCAGAACCTGTGCCCTCTCTTGCTACCAGGTAGATGAAGCACAATACTTGCTTCATCTTCAGGGCTATTGATGCAGACAAATAAAACTAAACCAACAGATGGAACCAATGCCTCTATCACTTAATTTTTCCCTAGGAAGCAGCAGCAATTAAACTCATTCCTTCAAATTTAAACATACTCTTAAATTGGGATCCTTTGCAACAGCTAAGTGTATTAAGCCTTCTGAAAGGTTTCAGTTATAATGCTTTGGAGAGAAAAAGACCACTGGACTCAGCTCAGTAGATCTAGAGCCTCCTGTGCTGCCTTGCCTGACAGGAAAAGTCCTTTGACTTCTTAGATCTCAGTTCTCTCATCTGTAAAGTGAGATGACTTTCCTTCAGCCCTAAACCTCCACGGTTCTGTGGACCTGAAACTTGCGCTATTTTCATGGCCATAACTTCCTTCATATCTGCCCACCCCCAACCCCAAAATAAAGGGGGCTTGAAGGGAAAAATCAATCCCTGGAGGTCAGGCTGAGGGGAGCTGCCTCTTTTCTCTTTTCCTGGAATTTCCTTTCAGATCTATTGCATGACTAAAAACTCAGGAGGATTTTAGCATTTGTTTCATCTACTCTTTCATTCAGGAAACACTGAACACCTGGTTTTGTGTCAGACATTTTCTAGGTCTTAGATGAACAAGATTTAAAAAGAAACCTCTCGTTTCTTCAACAAACTTACTATGCAGTGGAGGATTTGCAACTCCTCTGCTATATACTCTCCTAGAGATTTTTAACTTCCTCCCTTTTCTTCCCACCCCCTCCACCCACACTGCCTTTAATAAATATTTCGATGGAAGTGGGTTGAATAATCCTGAAAACCTCTGGTCTGGTGCAGGAAACAGACACATAAATATACTGGTAACTACAAATTGCTGTCATATGTTATCATATGTAACAAGATGGTATTTTAGGGGCCATAGAAACATGGCCACATGGACATACCTGACCCCATATATCCTACCATGTTTCTAGGAGATTCTTATATGTCCAGCTTCAGGGCTTGATTAACAAGTCTTGTCAAATATACTTTACAAATAATTTTAAAATCCATCCCTTTCTGTCCACTGCCTCTCTAATGCAGTTTGCCACCATCATTTACTGGGGCACCTTCTTAACTAAGTCTTCTTGCCCCCTTCAAATCCATTTTTCACATTAGAGCCAGAGGGATCTTTCTGTAACACAGATGTGATGATGTCACTCCCCTGCTTCTATACATTTAAAGTCTAAACCCTTAGTCCAAGTTAGGTGAACCTTCTCTGCATTCACCTATGTGCATCATGAAGTATTGCCAGGTTGGTTGTCTTTTTTCTGGACTATACTGAATGCTCTGCAAAGATGGAGACTGTTGTTCATCAGTAAGTGAATGAACCTTGCATTAGAGTTGGCAATTTAAGTGCTCTACAGTGTTAGATGAATGAAGGATGTCAGCTTTGAGATCATACCTTGTTGAAGTCATAGGCAAGGAAGACACTTGGCCTATAGGAGGTGCTTGGTAAGGGTTTTGTTGAGTGAATGTCTGGATGAATAGAGTGTGCAGAATGAGGACAGACATCGACAGGGGAACCTTGAAGAACACTAACATTTCACTGGGAGGCAGAGAATGTGAAAATGAGAAGGTAGGCAGAAAGCTCAGCATGTGGGAGGCCAGCCAAGAGGCAGAGAATTTCAGTGAGTGTTTCTTTGAGTTCAGAGGCTAGCACAAGGACAGCCAAACAAATGAGGGAATGACTGGTGGTCAGCAGACTCAAACTTGGCAGCATTCGAATGTCCTATGGACTGAGAAGTGTTCATTGGTTTTGGAACCTAGGAAAATATCTGGATAATGATTTAGTGGAGTGTTTGGTGCAGAATCCCAGGGAGAGAATGGAGGCGAAGAAAGAGAGATGGGAAGAATAGGCCACTCATGGAAGAAAACGGAAGGAGACATGTCTACTTCTGAAGCATGAATCTAGAGGAAAGGGGAGTTTTTGTTTGTATTTAAATACGGGAAATGTGTGAGGACATACACCGAGGGTGACAAATGCCATCTCTTGCTTCTGCTGCTCACCCAGAGTCCTAGCTCTTCAGCAGATTCTTCCATCCAGAGTAAACACAGTTGAATGGGTGGGTGAAAACTGATTTCTGGAACCTCCTGTGTTTACGGGGCAACATCAAGGAGTCAGGGAGGTGAAAGTGAGAGCCACCTGTCTCAAACATCAATAGTGCTGGCCAGTCCTGAGGAATACTCTGTAGTACCAGAAGAGGAGTTGTGGTGAGATCAGGCAGGCACAGAGCCTGGGGTGGTAAAGGCTGAGCTGCCAAGAGCTGCATCCTCTTCCCTCCCTAGCAATGCTCATTCCCATCGCACATATTGGGTTTCACCTTGGGTGACTTGATACCTTCTTCTGCTGTGTATTGTGTTTATATTTCTCTAGGAATAATGACGATGATAAAACAACAATATTCCAGGTATTCTGTAAATGCTTTTATAAGCATTATCTAATCTAATCTTGCTAATAAGCTTATGAAACAGATAAAAGTTTTACCCCCATTTTACCAATCAGTAAAATTAGTTGAATCAATGAATATTTCTATGAATTTATAATAAAGTGAATGGTAAAATAGAATTTTTTTTATAAACACATTTTGTGCATGGATTTTAGGAATAGTCTTCAGTAAAGTGAGGGTATGTACAATATTAAGGATTTATAAATGCAGATTGGGGTTGAATACATCCTGTAGAAAGCAGGTGCTAACAAGAATATATCAAAATATCCTTTTGGATAAACAGAATGGGCTATCTGCATACAATAGAATAGTATTTAGCCATAAAAAAGGAATGGAGTTCTGATGTATGCTACATTGATGAACCTTGAAAACATTACATTGAGTGAAATAAGCCAGACACAAAAGGACAAATATTGATCTCACTTATTTGAAATAACTAGAATATGCAAATTCATAGATGTAGGCACTAGAATACAAGTTACTAGGAGCCAGAATGGGCGTAGACAATGGGAAGTTAATCCTTACGTGGTACAGTTTCTGTTTGGGATGATGGAAAAGTTTTGGTATTGGATGGTGGTGATGATAGCACAACATTTTGAATGTAATTAATACCATTGAATTGTATATTTTGAAGTTGTTAAAATGGGAAATTTTTAGGTTGTAGATATGTTAACGGAATAAAAATCCTAAAAAACCATAGCCTGTACAACACAAAGAGTGAATCCTAATGCAAACCACAGACTATAGTTAACAGTATAATTATAATAACATTGTTTAATCAATTGTAATAAAGGTACCACAGTAATGCAAAATATTAATTATAGGGAAAACTGCATGTGTAAGGGGGTATTTGGGAACTCGGTATTTTCTGCAAAAAAAAAAAAATGTTTGTAATGTCCTTTTATAAACAAGTGATATTCAGAAAAATGTGCAACATTGGGCTTGGGTACTTTTTTTCAAATTTTGTATCTAAAGTAATAGCAGTGAACAAAATGTAATTATAGCTTGTTTATTTCCTGTTTCTAATAATTTTTATTTGAAGTAAAAATATTTCTCATGGCTAACAAGTAAAAATTTTCTTGCTCATAATGTTTACTATAAAAATATAGAGGCAAAATAGTATTGGGATGATGGCCCACATCTCTTAGTTTTTATTTCTTTTAAAGCTGCAGAATACAGATGCACTTAGGATCCAATTTGAGTCTGCACAGCCATTGCAACCAACTGAATACAAACTATACTTTAATATGTTCTATAAAGGAGTGATGAGGAATGACAGTGTCTCTTGTGTTATTCCTGATTCAATTCCCTGAACTGATTTTTCTTATGGTAAAACAAAACCAGTAGGAAAAAAAAAAAAAAA
>JAQZBX010032568.1:0-25798 GCA_029593785.1 Cabassous unicinctus
TTTTAGTTTTTAATTGTTTATATTTTCAATTATTAAATGTGCAAAATAAAGTTTAAAAAAATGGTAAAAAAAAGTTGGCCATTAGAAATATGGCAGGGGAGGGTTACTGGTGTAGGGCATTGGGTGGGTGGGGGGAGATATACGGGACAGGGTGCACCTAGGGCAGGCTTCTATGGAATATGTAAGTGTTCATCTTGTCATAGTGTATCTCAATGGATAGAGAAAATATTAAACTCCCATACTGGAGAGTCTTGCTATGTTTTCAATTAGAGGGACAAGAATCCCTCGAGGATATAGACAGTGCCTAATAAAAGAAAACAGACCAATATGTCAAGCCCTCAATATTATTGCAAGTAACTATGAATCTTATTCTTCAAAATTTGAAGCTTAGTGGTTACCACAGGTGCTGAGGGGAGGAGGAAGGAAGAATAGAATAGATGGAACATAGGGCATTTGAATTGTTCTACATGATCTTGCAATAACGGATACAGGTCATTTTAAATTTTGTCAAAACCTATAAAAGTGTATGGTCCAAAATGTAAATCATAATGTAAATGATTGACCATGGTTAGTGGCATTACTTCAATATTTGTACATCAATTGTAACAAATATACCATCTGCATGTAAAATGTTATTTATGGTGGAGAGTGAAAAAGGGGAAGAGTATTGGGTATATGTGAATCCCTTATATTTTCTATGTGACTTTTCTGTATCCTAAAGCTTCTTTGAAGATAAAATGAGAAAAATAAGACACTGGGGGAATATATGGAAGAAAATGTCACTGTACATACAAGACAACAGATCATACAGTGATGAAAGACACAATGTCTAAAAAATTCTTATATTAGTTCAATTTTTTTAAAATTTTTGTATTTTATTTGTTATTTTTATAACTATTATTATTTCATTTTCTTATTAATTTTATTTGGTTATTTTGTTGGTTTCATTTTTGGAAAGGTTTTAGATCAC
Source organism: Cabassous unicinctus (assembly GCA_029593785.1). Lineage (NCBI taxonomy): Eukaryota > Metazoa > Chordata > Mammalia > Cingulata > Chlamyphoridae > Cabassous > Cabassous unicinctus. The sequence goes on from JAQZBX010032568.1 coordinate 971, forward strand.
AGAAGGGTCACAAAGGTGGCAAGGGAGGATAACTGGTGTAGGTTGTCAGTGATGAGATGTGTGGAGTGGGGGTGGACCTGAGGCATGCCTCTAAGGCATATGAATATGTCCAAGTGTTCATGGGGTGTTGTCTCGGTGGGTGGAGACCCACAATAACCAAAAGAATATTGAATTCTGCTACACTCTCTAATAGGATGGCAAGAATCCACTGATACAAGGGCAGTGCCTAGTGAAGGAAGACAGACCATTATGCCAGGCCCTTGAGATTGATGATTGTACTTATGAACCTTTCCCTGTGAAATTGAAACTTAGCCTAGTATTATATATTGCCTAAGAGTTACCTCCTGAAAACCTCCTTGTTGCTCAAATGCAGCCTTTTTCTAAACCAAATACAGCATATAAATGTTCTACCTTCCCCCCAGCATGGGACATGACTCCCGGGGATAAGCCTTCCTGGTACCAAGGGATTATTTCCAAGTGCCAACTAGCAGTGCAACTGGAAAAAGACCTTGACCAAAAGGGGAAATATTAAATACATGTAAGTTTTTATGGGTAAAAGATTTCAAAGTGAATCAGGAGGTCATTCCAGAGGTTACACTTACGCATGTCTCAGAAGGATCTCATTGACCACCACAGTAAACAGTGCCTCAAACAGCAGGGCTCCTGAGGGCTCTAGATACATCCAGACACTATAAGCAGGCCAGACAAGCTGGGCCTTACTTTGGAATTTATGCTCCCCAGTGTAACAGAGTTTGACTCATTTATAGTTTCCCTATACATGGCTCTTCTGCCCCTTTTATTTGAACCCATAATTAGCATTATATTTGTTAAATGTATGTCACAGAGACTTAAATCTTTGGCCCATTCATGTGTCAGCAGAGCCCTGGATCTTAGCAGAGTTGCAACACCTACCCTCCAGTTCATTGGACTCACCCAGAACAACAAACAAGGAGATGATGATGGACAATGCCCATCCCAAGGAACAGAAAGTATCTGCAACTGCAAGCAAGGGATAGTTCCATCCATCTGCCCCATGGAATCTAAGCCCCCTCTCAATTAGAAACAGAGTGGGCAGCACCATCCCAAAATCCTCAAGATTGGGGAATAAACAATGGAGTAAAGTAGACTTATTATTATTCTATTACAGACTTATTATTATTCTAGCAATGGAAGAACTTTTATCATTGATATAAAGGCAGTGGCCACTGGAGGTTCTGAGGGGAGGGAGAGGGAAGAATAGGTATAATATGGGGGCATTTTCAGGACATTGGAATTGTCCTGCATGACATTGCAATGACGGATACAGGCCATTATATATTTTGTCATCATCTATAAAATTGTGTGGAACAGAGTGTAAACTATAATGTAAACTGTAGTCCATGGTTAGCAGCAATGCTTCAATATATGTTCATCAATTGCAATAAATGTACCACACTAATGAAGGATGTTGTTCATATGGGAAAGTGTGGGAGGGGTAGGGCAGGGCATTTGGGAATCTCCTATATTTTTTATGTAACATTTATGTAATCTAAAGCTTCTTTAAAAATAAAAAATAAAGTTTTTAAAAAAAGAAATAGAAGTGATTTTACCCCAAGGACAAAGTAAAGCTAAAATATTTTAAAAATTAAACTGAGTGAGTAGATGTAGCTCAGTGGTTGAGTGCCTGTTTCTCATGTAAGAGGTCCTGGGTTCAATCCCTGGTACCTCCTAAAAATAAATAAATAAGTAAACTGAAATTTCAGTGGTTATAAAAATATATGATGTGGTTTAACTGAATTTATGCTAAATAATTCATAATAAGCAGAACAGATGGTTTTGCCCATCTTATTAGAACTCATATGTAGCCTGTTGTTATTCACAGGACCAAAGTCTATTTCTTATAATACCTGCCAAGACCAGCCATCACCTATGTTAGTTGCTCCACGTCCACCACTCTCCCCCCTCATTCTCTACATTCCAATACACTGGATTTCTTCAGTTCCTTGGAGAATGCACATGGCTCACCACCTCTGAGTCTTTGCAGGTGACTTTACCTCTTCTGAAACCTCCTAACCCAACCATGCTTAAAAATTTTCATTTAAAAAATCCTTCAGAGAGCATCGGCAGTGCTCATTTCTCTCACAAAAAAATAACAGAGGAAGGGCAAGAAGCTGCTTTGGCGAACTGCTGACCAGGAAAGTGGTGTGCATCATCCAGGAGGGAAAGGAACAGAAAGGCAAAGAGGCTGAAATTAAAACTGTGAGTTACTCTCCTCCACAGTTAGGAATAACCCTCATCCCTCACCCTCAAGATAAACAAACATATGCACATCAATGTTCATAGCAGCATTATCTGCAATTGTTAAAAGATGGAAACAACCCAAGTGTCTGTCAACCCATGATGGATAAACAAAATGTGGTATATACCTATGATGGAATACTATTCAGTTTTAAGAAGAAATGAAGTCGGGAAGCATATGACAACATATATGAACCTTGAGGATGTTATATTGAGTGAAATAAGCCGACACAAAAGGACATATATTGTACTGTCTCACTAATATGAACTAAATACCATGAGAAAACTCATGGAGTTAAACTATAGAGTATAGGTTACTAGGAGATAGAATGTGTGGGTTGAGAAGGGATCACTGAAGCTGAATGTATGTAGAATGTTCAATAAGGTGGATTATAAATGTGTGGATATGGATAGAGTTGATTGCAACACATTATAGTGAGTATAACTAACACTGCCAATTTATAAATGTGAATGTGGCTGAAAAGGGTAGTATAGTGAAGTTGAAAAAAAAAAGAGAGAGAGAGAGAGACAATGACAATTAAATGCAATACATGGTCCTAGATTGGATTTAATAATGGAGGAGAAAATGCCCAAAAGGACATTATTAGGACAATTGAAAAACTGGAATATGGGCTGTATGCCTTACATCAATGCTAAATTTCTTAAACTTGATAGCTATACTTAAGGTGTTTACATAAATAAGTGTTCCTACTCTAAGGAAATATACATGGCAGTGTTAGGTATTAGAGGAGAATGACGTATGCAACCTACTTTCAAATATTTAGAAGATAGGTATCAGATAGATATAGTTAAATAAATGTAGATGATAGATAGATATAATTAGATCAAATGAATAACAAATGTAGCAAAATGCTAATAGTTGGTAAATCTAGGTATCTGCATGGGGGTGCATTGGAGTCCTATGTATTGTTTCTGTATCATTTTTGTAATTTTCCTGTAAGTTTGAAATTATTTCAAAATAAAAAGTTTTACAAAACCATTCAGATATTGGCATAAAAAGAAATACATAGTGAAAGACTTATTTTCCCCTTTAGTTTGATATTTCTCTTTATTGCATGTAGCAATTTGGCAGTTTGATATAGTTATGAATTCCAAAAATAGATATTGGATTATGCTTCTAAACTGGTCTGTTCATCTGGGCATGATTAAGTTATGATTAGGGCTTTGATTGGGCCACATTAGTGGGCATTATAAATGTGGGGTCTCAAAGATAAAAGACATGGAAAAGGACAGAGTTGGAGTTTTTTCTGAGTTGGAGTTCTGAAGCTGAGTTTTAATACTGGAGCCTGGAGAGGCAAGCACACAGAGGAGCTTGGTTGTGAGGAAGGAGAGAAGGCCCTGGGATAGAGACGAGTGGTTCTCCTGGTGGTTCACAGCTGGCCTTGTGGAGAGAGGCAAAGCCTAGAGAGCCTCATAGTCTACAGCTGACCTTGTGGAGGAAACAGAGGAGCTGAGCCTGGAGAGAAATGGAGCCCTGGGAAGAGAGGAACCTAAGAAGCCAGAACCCTGGCAAACGTCGGCAGCTGTCATGCTCCAACACGTGGCAACAGACTTTGGTGAAGGAAAAACTTATGATTTATGGCCTGGTAACTGTAAGCTTCTGCCCCAAATAAATACCCTTTATAAAAACCAACTGATTTCTGGTATTTTGCATCAGCACCCCTTTGGCTGACTAATACAGAATTTGGTACCGAGGAGTGGGGAAGTGCTTTTGCAATTACCAAAATGTTGGAATGGTTTTACAAATGGGTAAGGGGTATTTTTTAGAGGAATTGTGAAATTCTTGATGGAAAAGGCCTAGATTGCTTTGCAAAGGCTGTTGGTAGCAATATGGAGCCTAAAGTTCTTTTTGATAAGGCCTTAGAAGGAAACAATTATGAGATGGATGCTAAAGAGACTTTTTATGATGCCTTAGAATTAAATGATGAAACTATTATTGGAAACTGGAGGAAAGGCAATCCATGTTTTAAAGTTGCAGAGAACTTAGCAAGATTAACTCCTGGTGTTTTATGGAAGACAGAATTTGAAAATGGCGAATCTGAGCATTTAGCTGAAGAACTTTCCAAAGTAAACTCAGAGAATGCGGCTTGGCTTCTCCTTGCAGATTATAGCAAAATGCTAGACAAAAGAAATACACTGAGAACTGAACTTTTGAGAACAAACAGAAACTGATTCCGGAACTTCCAAGTCTCTGGAAATCAAGCTCCCAGATGTTAATGCCCCATTTGTGGACTTAACTAAACTTGGAACTTGCAAATCAGGATTGAAGATGCAGTTATCTTGGAAAGACTTGTGGAAAGTCTTACTGTCTGATGGCTTGGACCCCTGCTTCTTGCATGCTAAACCAACAACTTTTTTGAGAGTGCTATATGAACAAAACCACTGTCAGCTTGGACTAAAAGGGACATGGAAAGGAGACATTGAAGGAGAAACAGCTTTAAGAAGAAAACCATGGAAGCTGAGATCTGTAATTAAGAAATTGCCTTGGACCAAGAGAGGAGGCCCACCCATGTTTACAGAGAGGGTGAGTTTGCCCCAGCAGTTGAAGAGGGTGGATGTTCCCACCCAATGTTCTGGGAGAGTTTTGCCACCCCAGGGCACAGAGAGGGTGGAACACATTCCTCAAGTATTAGGGCAGTTAAGGTCACCACCCCATAGGTCTGAGAGGGGTGGGCCTTTCCCCCATGGATTAGAGAAGGCCAGGTGGTCAACTCATTGCTCTGAGAGGGTTGAGCCTATATGCCAAAGGTTAGGGAAGGCCAGGTGGTCAACTCGTTGCTCTGAGAGGGTTGAGCCTGTATGTGAAAGGTTAGGGAAGACGAGGTGGTCAACTCATTGCTCTTAGAGAGTTGAGCCTGTATGCCAAAGGTTAGGGAAGGCCAGGTGGTCAACTCGTTGCTCTGAGAGGGTTGAGCCTGTATGCCAAAGGTTAGGAGCAATGTTGTCTTCACCTCACTGTACTAGGGGGGCTAAGACTCTAACCCAAAGATTGGATAAGGTGTGGCAATCATGCCAATGCTCTTGGAGGGTGAGGTCTGGAGCTTGATCAACACCCAGATGCTTGATGAGGGTGGAACCAAGAAAATGGCCATTGGGCAAGCCTATGGAAAGGTTGGGTCCCCATGTGGCCCCAGGAAGAAGAAACCATCATCTTAAGAATGACTCTCAGACTTTGAAATTGAATGGAGGATGCCTTGCAGTTTTACTGAACTGTAGAGGACCCATGACTCACGTTTAACCTCCCAATTTCTCCTTATGGAAATGAAAATGTTTATCCTTTGTCTTTCCATTTGTGTATTGGAAGCAGTTAAGTGGTTTTGTAAACTTTAGAGATCTACAGCAGATGGGATTTTGCCCGAAGACAAATTGTATTTCTTTAAACTGAATATGATACGATTTTGTAATTGCATTGTTACTGATTTAAGTTTTTTGAATATTGTAATGTATTTTTGAAATTCAGAGGGTGGAGTGTAGCAGTTTGGCAGTTTGATATAGTTATGAATTCCAAAAATAGATATTGGATTATGCTTGTAAACTGGTCTGTTAATCTGGGCATGATTAAATTATGATTAGGACATTGACTGGGCCACATCAGTAGGGCATTGAGCCCCACCCCTTGGTGGGTGGGGAATCAAATATAAAAGGCATGGCAAAGGACAGAGTTGTAGTAGTTCTGATGTTGGAGTCTTGAGCTGGAGCCCTGGGAAGTAAGAGAGCTTGGTTGTGAGGAAGGAGAGAAGGCCCCGGGAAAAGACATGAGCCATTCGCCTGAGAGTCTACAGCTGACCTTGTGGCGGAAACAGAGGAATTGAACCTGGAGAGAAATGGAGCCCTGGGAAGAGAGGAACCCAAGAAGCCTGAACCCTGGCAACGTTGGCTGACTAATACATTGCATAATTTCAAAATTTTGCTAAGGCTTTCCATTGTATAGCATAGCATAATGAGATTTAGCATTCTTTGTGGATGGTTTCATTATTTGGTTATACTATAACCACAATAGAAAATAACAGTATACTTGTCCAGCAAGCAAAGCATAACTGGGACACAAAGACATTGTCACTGCCATTGAGTACAAGGGGGCTGAATTTTGGGAAAAATGAAGCCATGAACATAGAGGCTTGGATTCATGGACATACTAATACAGATAGTCAAAACGGTAGAAAGAAAGTAAAAAGGGAAAAAAATTTTTTTCTTATACATGAATTCCAGCTAAAAATTGCAGAAATATTAGCAATAATAGAACCCCAACATTTTGCTTCCTCTAACCAAGTAATATATCTAGGAAATGATCATTGGTGGTAGCCGAAACCAACAGATGACAGGCTGGTGTACAATTGATAATGGGGAGACATTGATAGAGGCAGAAGATATTTTATTAGGTATAACATAAAAATGGAGACTATAATAATCTCAGTACTATTTATTAAGCAGTTTAATAAAAGACCAAAATACTGTTTGCTATGCAAACTAAACAGCATATTGAAACAGTCAGAAGTGTATACAATACATGTTCTCACAAATCATCTGACATAAGCAAATTAAATTGAAAATGATATTCCATTTATCAAATATTTGTTGAAATTTTATTATAACCTCAGTTTCCTCTGATAGAAATTTTGCATCATCTTTCTTATCTATCAAATCAATGATAAAGCAAATACCATATCACAATTTAGATTTTTTTTTGAGGTGGTCTGGTAAGTTAGCAATATTTAAATATTATTCAAAGTGCAGATAACATAAAGATTGATCACATGTACTTTCCTAATCTTGCTTTAACTCAAGAGAATTTATAAGAAACTGAAATGTTTGTTTACCAATTTAGGATTAATCGAACTAAAAACTCTTTTTTCATTTTTGCAATCATATGTTAATTGTTTTTGTCATATTAAATGCATTGTGTAACCGAACAAATATTAAAGAGGTGAGGAGGACTCCTCACTCTTGGTAATACTGCTCTGGTGTGGGGAGAACATAGCCCATTAGCCCCCCTACCATGGCCATTCACACCAAGAATAATGAGTTTCTCCAAGGGAATGCCCTGAGAATGAATTGATTCAGCAAGGTCAAGCACAAATGAGTTAAGAGAGATGTTAGTGAATATTTATAAATGAAGGAGAAAAGTGTCTGCAAAGATCCTCTCAAGGGAAACAGTGCTGGCTCCCTGGTAAGTGCAGACAGGTAGGGAGTAGTGTGCCAGGGTAAACTTTAGATGCATATAGATTCATCCAAAATTTTCACTAGTGTCTTTACATTTTTAAGTACCATTTAAGACTGAAAAGATAAAGGCTGGAAATCATGAGTGGAATAGAAATATATAATAGAAGTATCATGTTGAGTGAAATACACCAGACAAAAAAAGGACAAATATTCCATGATCTCACTAATTTGAAACAATTAGAATAAGAAAACTCATAGAGTCAGAATCTAGAATATAGGTTTCCAGGGGACAGTGAGGATAGAGAATGGGAAGTTAGGGCTTAAAATGTACAAAGTTCCTATTCGGAATGATGGGAATGTTTTGGTAATGAATGGTGGCTATGGTAGCACAACAATGCAATTAACAGCACTGAAATATCGATCTGGATGTGATTAAAAGGGGAATGTTAGATTGCATATATGGTAACAGAATAAAATTTTTTAAAAAATCCATGGAACTACACTACACAAACAGTGAACCCTAAATTAAACCATGGACTTCAGTTAATAGTACAATTATACAAATGTACTATGATCAATTGTAACAACTGTTCTGCACCAATGCAAGGTGGTGGTGGTGGGGGGGCAGTATATGGGAATCCTGTATTTTTTGCTTGATTGTTCTATAAACCCACAACTCCTCTAATAAGGGGAAAAAAAGAAAAGAGAAGGAACTAGGGAAAAATAATCATCTGAAAGAGAAATTATAAAATGAATTGAAATAAGATAGAAAAATTAGTAAATCCAGTACTTCAGTAATATGTTTCAATCATGGAGTACATAAGAACCTATGATCTTGAAATTGCCATGGTTATTGATCACCCCAGCCCTTGAAGGGCTACAGTGATTCACAAGCAATAATTGCTTATAATTTCCTCTGATCATGGAGATACAGGGAGGGTCAAAATTAAGGCCCTCCTGCTCTCAGAAAAGAGGGATGTGAACCTGCCCATCAGAGTCTCCTATCAGAATTTTATTTTAAATTTTGCTTTGATAAAAAAATCATCTTGGAGTGCTTTATTCATTCATTCATTCATTCATTTATATCTCCATAGATCCATGGATCCTTTGTTTCTTTTAAAATATATGTTTTTCAAATCAACAGATGAATTCCATTGCATCTTTAAAATATCAGAAATAAGTCTTGGGAATCATCTGGCATTTTGTTGTTTCCATAGTTGTACAACTCTTAGTTCTTATTCATCAGCCTGCTGAACTGTTTCCTTTTCAGAGACAAAGATACTGTCCAAATTTTTTCTGATATCCTTGTTTTTAATTGTTGTGGCTTGCTGAATCAAAACAGCTGAATTTGCTATGTCAAAAGACAAAATAAAGCCACAGGAAATTAATTTTTTGATCTCACAGCTTTAAGAGATTCATGAATCTGGTAGCATCCAACTGACAAAATGGAGGGAAGCTCCATAGAGTGAGAAAAAGAACAAAGCTTATATAGGCAAAACAAAGGAGTCTTAAAGAAAATAATCTTAGTGGTTGGTACAGGATTTCCTTATTTGGTTTAGCCTTGAATTAGAAGAACATAAGAAAGGAAAGCTGGTGAGTTATGATTGGTTGTTCTCAGTTTCAGATTCTGGAAGAGCAAACACTTACAAAAGATAAGAACTTAGTTAAGCTTCAGTTTTCTGACATGGAGCTTACATGAGGACTCTGTGATGGTTAAGTCCATGTGTCAACTTAGTTATATTATGGTGTCCTGTTGTTTGGTCAAGCAAGTACTGGACTGATTGTTACTGTGAGGATATTTCAAGAATTTAAATCATCAGTAAGTTGATTACATCTATGGCTGATTACATCTACAATCAACTAAGGAGACTGCCTTCAATAATTAGAGAAATTTCATCTATTCAGTAGAAGGCCCTGCAGGGAGAACTGATGATTTCAGCATCAGAAGGAAGAATTCCCATCTCTACTTCAGCCAGCCAGCTTCTGGAGTATTGATAGAAAACCTTCATACCTTCATTGGAGTTCCCAACTTGTGACCTACCCTGTGGAATTTGGATTTGCCCATCCCCACAGTCATGTGAGCCAATTCCTATAATAAATCCCATAATATTATATTATATGTACGTTACATAATACATATAATTATAATCTCATAATAATTATATAATAAATGGATATATCTCCATCATCTCGGTTCTGTTTCCCTGAAGAACCCTTCCTAATATAGATTTGTTTGAGAAACCGGATCTAAAAGATGAGATGTCTGGGTTGGCTCTGGGGTTTGGGAAACTAGTTCTCTAATTGGATTAGATTCAAAGGCACTAATGACTCTATTTCCAATGATCAAGATGGCACTGATAGTCCATGGTGTGAATTGGCAATAGAGATATGCAAAATATCAACAATGGATACTGATACTCAAATACTTATAAGAGGCAAGGTTCAGGGTGAGAGTGTATTTGTCATCTTAACAGAGTTTTGTGGAGTTACCAAGTACAATGACATTGACTAGTTGTCCCTAAACATGCTGGATAGAGCTGTTTAAAAAAGGGATGAGAGGGGCGGGGTTCCAGTCCTGCGCGGGGTGGTCGGGCGGGGCTCCGGGTGCGCCAGCACTCCCCCGTGTTCCTGGCCCCGCTGCGGGGCGCGGGCGCTGTCCAGCTGGTCCCCATGCACCTCCCGCAGGCTCTTGGGGCTGTAGTCCTGCAGCTCGTGGTTGCGGCATTCACAGCTATAAATTTCTGTCTGAGTATGGCATTCGCTGTATCCTGTACCTTGAAGTTCTCTCAAATACATGGGCACCTAGTAAGATAAACACTGTGCAAGAGAGCCTCCACAGCAGCCCTTTTGTTTGAGCAGTGAACAGCTGCTCTCTTCATGTACCAGGTGACTAGGATGATTGCTGATATCACTGAGTCTTTGGCCAGTTGACTGAAAATTGGTTTCTGTAACACAGGAGGCACCAAGAACCAATCCTGTGATCTCCCATGTGGCAGGAGACACCAAGAACAGAACCCAGGACCTCCCAGAGTTATATAAAGCCTTGGGAGGATGAGGAAGACCGAACTCTTACAGACATCATCCACCATATTACATCAACACGTGGCAACAGATTCTGGAGAGCAGAGCAGCTGAACCTGGAGAGAAATAAGCCCTGGGAGAGAGACAAGATTTTTCCCAGCCTGCAGCTGAAATTGGAAAAAGAAGCTGGGACCACAGAGACTTGGGAGGAAGAGGAAGACTGAACCCTCACAGAAATCACCTGCCATCTTTCATCAGCATGTGTCAACAGAGTCTGGGTGAGAAAATACCTACTGTGGTACCTTGAGTTGGAATCTTTAGTGCCTTATGACTGTAAGCTTCTACCCCAAATAAATACCCTTTTATAAAAACTAAAATAAATAAATAAATAAATAAAGGGATGAGATCAAGGCTTCAAATTCCTAGTTTAAGTGCAGCATGAAGGACATGAAAGTTTCTATGTGTGCCTGAAAGAAATTCTTATTTCCTATAGCCACAGATTTGAGATCTCTGAAAACCAGACCAAGAGTCTCCTTGTGCAAGTGGCTGAATTACAACATAAATTGAATTCCTAACCTTGCAGGGTGTCTGCTGTTAAAGTGAGGGTGTTGATAGGTAAAGAATGGGATCCTGAAAATTGGAATGGGGACTTTGAAACCCTAGATTCTGCTGGGTCTTCTTTGCCAGATAAACCTGTAATGGTCTGCCCTGAGGATTCAGTGACTCAACCTCTAGTCAGACTTGAGGAATCAACCATCCATCCTTCACCTGAAGAGGTTAATCCTGCTATGCCTGATAAAACCTGTAACTGCCTCCCCTGAGGAAACAAACCTTCACAACTCTGTCTGAAGAGTTTAACACTGTTTCACCAAATGAAAACTGTAATGAAAGGTCCTGAGGTACTTGGCTTGCAAAACATTGCTAATTCCTCTTATGAACCACCCCACCACCCCTCTTTTTCCCCCTAGACCTATAACTAGACTGAAGTCTCAAAAGGCCCCAAAAGGTGAGGTACAAAATCGAGTGAATTGTGCTACACTCCAAAACAACTGCATGATTTCTTCCAATTTACATAAACAAAAATCAGGGGACTATGTGTGGGAATGGATATTAAGGGTAGGAGATAATGGTGGAAGGAACATACAGTTGGATCAGGGTGAATTTATTAATACGGGTCCATTAAGCAGAGATTGTATTCAATATTGTAGCTCAAAGAGCTTTAACACTTCAGGTGGTTGGGGGAAACATGGACCAAAAGGTGACCTACAGTGCCTGAAGTTGAAATGCCAGAACTTCCCTGGTATGATGTAGGTGAGAGGATCCAAAGGCTTAGATAGATTGGAATGTTAGAGAGGATTTATCACGGAAGACCTGCTCACTCACCCCAGGAATGTCCAGAGGACATGCCTTTTACCAGGACTGTGAGGAATATATTTGTGAAAGTAACTCCATCCTCCCTGAAGAGCTCTGTGGTTGCTCTTCTCTGTAGGGCAGATATCTCTGTGAGAAATGCTGCTAGTGAACTTGGATCCTTAAACACAATGGAGATGATTGGATCAGGTTTGCAGAAGCCAAGTGGCGGCACTTAATCACCAAAGACAAGGTGGGCGTGGATACCATAATGGACAGCAGAGTCAAAGCAGTAATCAGAATAGTCTAACTCACAGACATCTATGGCATTGGATCATGGGATACCCAGAAGTAAGATACATGGACAGTCTACCAAATTCTTACTTGATCTATGTTCTAAGCCAAATGAACAGAAGTGTAACTTAAATCACAAAAACAGTGTTAGAGTCCCTCAATCAATTCCCAGGCTTGAGAAAGTTTATAGACACAGAACCCTTGAATGAAGGGAAGGCCAGGTCCCCATGGAGAAGGACCTTGCTACACTGCCAAAAATGTATAGTTAATCTTCCTTCCAGCCTTCCCCAAAATGACCTATGGCCTTTACTAGGGTGACTGTGCATTGGAGACAAGGAAATGATGATACATTTTGGAGATTATTAGACACTAGCTTAGAAGTGACATTAACTCCAGGAGAACCAAAACATCACTGTGGTCCACCAGAGTAGGAGCTTATGTAAGTCAGGTGCCAGTGGAATTTAGTTCAGGTCCATCTCACAATGGGTCCCCGGACCCATTCTGTGGTTATTTCCTCAGTTCCAGAATGCATAATTGGAATAGACATACTCTGCAACTGGCAGAATCCCTACATTGGTTCCCTAACTGTGGAGTGAGGGCTAATATGGTAGGAAAGGCCAAGTGGAAGCCACTTGAACTGAAGCTGTTGCTTCGCTAACCCCTGACAAAAGCAACTTTTCCTACTGATTTATTAAAGTTTCTATTTCCTTAGTTTTCAAACTCCATCCTCTTGATGCATATTAATAAGAAACTTAACTCAACTTATGCACGGTAAGGAGACTATTAGATGATCTAATCCTAAAATCCGGGTTAGATTCTGTTTTTGTCTCTCATTTTAGAACTAGAATAAACTGGTTCTAGTCACTAGGATATGTGCAGTTAAGAGAAGATTGACCTAAAAGTTACCTTTGCTTTATTATAATAGTAAAAATTATGCCCACAACTGCCATTGCACCACCATTTTCTTACTTGTGATGTATGACAAAGTATGCTTTGAAACAACACATGCTAAGACCCACCTCCTACTCCACATACTCCATCTGCCTCATTATACTAAAGCAGCCCCTACAAAATCACATAAAAATAGGCACAGCTTTTAGCTCAGGGAGACTGATTTGAGTCTCTGCTGGGCTGGCCCTTGCTAATAAACTCTTTCTTTTCTCAAAATCCTAGTGTCACTTTATTGGCATTGTGCACATTGGGCAAAAGACTCATTTGAGCAGTTTCAGAACTACTTACCAAAAATAGTAAATTAAAAGCAATACTGGATCTTTGAAGGATTGAAGTGATTAGTGCTACTATCAAGGACTTGAATGATACAGGGGTGGTGATTTCCACCCCATCTTCATTCAGTTCTCCTATTTGGCCTGTTCAGAAGAGATGTACTCCAATTGCAGGTGCTGTTCCAGATGTGGTATCATTGCTTGAGCAAATCAACATATCCCCTGGTACCTGGTATGCAGCTATTGTTCTGGAAAATGCTTTCTTCTTGATTCCTGTTAGTAAAGACCACCAGAAATAGTTTGCTATTTGCACTACGGCTACTTTTGGGAACATCCCTGAAGGACAGTGGTGGAGGGAAATTATCCCAGGGGGCAGAACTTCAAGCAGTGCACTTGGTTGCTCATTTTGCTTGGAAGGAGAAATGGCCAGAGATGTGCTTGTACACTGACTCATGAGCTGTGGCCAATGGTTTGGCTGGATGGTCACGGACTAGGAAGGAATGAGATTGGAAAATTGGTGACAAAGAGGTCTGGGCAAAGGTCTGTAGATAGACCTTTTTGAGTGGGTAAAAAAAAACATGAAAATATTTGTGTCCCATGTGAATCCTCACCAGAGGGAGGGTGACTTCAGCACAAGAAAAATTTAATAATCAAGCGGATGGGATGGCCTGTTCTATGGATACCAGTTTGCCTTTTTCCCCAGCCGCTTAGTCAATGGGCTCATGAAGAAAGTGGTCATGGTGATTGGATGGAGGTTATACATGGGCTTAACAATATGGACTTGCCCCCACCAAGGCCGACCTGGCTACAGCCACTGGTAAGTGTCCAATCTGCCAATATGGCACATTCCCCAAGGTGATCAGCCTGCTACCCAGTGGCAAGTTGAGATTACCTTGGACCACTTCCATCATGGAAGGAGCAGCATTTTGTTCTAACTGAAATGCACATGTTCTCTGGATATGGGTTTGCCTTCACTGAATGCAATGCTTCTGTCAAAACTACCATCTGTGGACTTACAGAATGCCTTATCCACAGTCACGGTGTTCCACACAGCATTGCTTCTGATCAAGGAATCCACTTCACAGCAAATAATGTGTGGGAATGGGCACATACTCATAGAATTCAGTGGTCTTACCATGTTCCCCATCATCCTGAAGCAGCTGGATTGATAGAATAGTGGAATGGCATTTTGAAAACTCAATTATGGCACCAACTAGGTAGCAATACCTTGCAGGGCTGGGGAAATGTTCTCCAGGAGTCTGTATATGCTCTAAATCAGAATCCATTCTATGGTGCTGTATCTCCCACAGCTAGGGTTCATGCATCTAGGAATCACCACTCAGTACTAACCCTAGTGAAGTACTAGAAAATTTTTTGCTTCCTGTGTCTGAAACCTTAAGCTCTGCTGATCTACAGGTCTTAGTTTCAAAAGGAAATTAAGACTGCCAGCTGGCCAATTTGGGCCCCTCCTGCCTCTGAATCAACAGGCAAAAGAAGGCATTGATCCTGATTATCAAGAAGAAATGTCTACACAATGGACATAAAGAAGAGCTTGCCTGGAATACAGGGGATCCCTTAGAGCATCTCTTAGTACTACCATCCCCTGTGACTAAAATCAATGGAAAACTACCACAACCCAATCCAGGCAGGACTACTAATGGCCAAGAAACTTCAAGAATGAAGTTTTGGATTACCCCACCAGACAAAGAACTACAGCCAGCTGAGGTGCTTCCTGAGGATAATGGTTATATGGAATCATAGTGGAAGAAGGTAGTTATAAATATTAGCTATGACCATATGGCCAGTTATGGAAATGATTACTGTAATTGTTATGATTACTTCTTCCTTGCTTTATGAATTTGTATATAAACATAAAACAAATGTCTTTGTTTTCTTTCCTATCTTATCCCCTTATCATATAAGTTGAATTAACTTTGCCATAGTATTTGAGTATATCAAGTTTAAGGACTTGCAACCTCTTTTGGGGAAACATTTCTTTCTGGTTGTACACATGACAGCTGAGTATTGTTAAGTGAAAATATGACTGTTACTGTTTTCATTTAGAGATTAAGTATAATTTTAAGGAGATATGTATGGGTACTAAGTTGATAAAGGGTAGATGAACTGTGATGGTCAAGTTCATGTGTCATCTTGGCTAGGCTATGGTGTCCAGTTATTTGGTCAAGCAAGCACTGGCATAGTGTTACTGTGAGTATATTTCATGGATTTAAATCATCAGTAAGTTGATCATATCTGTGGCTGATTATGTTTACAATTAATTAAAGAGATTACCTTCAAGAATGAGAGAAGTCCTATCCAATCAGTTGAAAGTCTTAAAAGGAGAACTGATGATTTCAGCAGTGAGAAGGAAGAATTTGCATCTCTATTTCAGCCAGCCAACTTCTCCTGGGGAATTCATTGAAAAACCTTCATACCTTTATCAGAGTTCCCTGCTTGTGGTGTGCCCTACAGAATTCAGACTTCAGACTTCCCCGCAGTCATGTGAGCCAATTCCTATAATGGATCTCATAATATTTACTATATATACAATTACTATACCATAATTTTTACTATACATACAAACAGTTTTATATATATATAACTGTTGATTCTGTTTCCCTGGAAAACCCTGAGTAATACAGACTCCATCTTGAGCCTACTTAATTTACTTACCAGATACAAGTTCAGTATCATTTCCTTCAAAAATTAACTCATCTTTCTGAGCTTGAAATATTGAACAAGCATGCCTGTCCTCATCCAAACCCTGCAAATAAATTTTTCACCCAAGAAATTTCAGATTTCAACAAGAGATCCACACTCCTGAATAACAACATTGATGGAGAAGTAAACAAAAACAATGCAACAACCCTGATCATGTTCTGTACCTGACTACAAATAGTGTGAACTGTAGCCAGTTCCTATTTCCCCACCATTTATCAACCTAAAGGCTCTTCTTTTTCTTTCCAAGGAGACTGAGTTTTACATTGATGTGATTGAAGTCCCTCTGCAGGGTCCCTCTGGAGCCCTTAACAATAGCCACGTGTTTCTTTGACATGATGGTGACATTTTCTGATATGTCAACTGTGTGGTTGCTGAAAACAGTTTTAATTCTCACAGTAGATGCAACAAAGAGTTGTGTGTTTTTTTTTAAGATTTAATGATGTATAATTTATATATAATTTTAAATGTACACTTTGATGGAAATGGATAAATGTATACAGTCATTTAACCACTATCATAAGAAAGGAGAGTTCCATCATCCCCATAATATTCCTTGGTGCTCTCTACAATCAGTCCCTCTCCTCCAGTCCTCAGGCCTGACATTCTGTATTCTGTTGCCTTTTCTAGATTTTCATATAAATGGAATAATACTGCATCTAGTCTTCTGTATCTGGATTCTTTCATTTAGCATTATGCTATTGAGATTCATTCATGTTTTTGCTTTTATCAAGTAGCTCATTCTTTCATATTACTGAATATTATTCTAGTTTATGGCTTAATACAATTGATTATGTATTCACCCTGTGAATAGGCATTTGCATTGTGTACCCCCCACACACACCCCAGATTTTAGAGTTTATGAATAAAGCTACTGGTTACATGCAAATACAAGTATTTCTGTGGACATACGTTTCCATTTCTCTTGGGAATATGGCTACAAGATTGCTGTGTCACATGATAAACTGACTTGTAGCTTTGTAAGAAACTGCTACAATGTTTTCAAAGTGGTTTTTCCGTTTTGCATTCCCACAACAATGTGTGAAAGTTATAGCTATTTGACATTGTCTTAGTTTGCCAGAGCTGCTACCACAAATGCCACAAATGAGCATTTATTGGCTCATGGTTTCAAAGCCCAAAGGTCCAAATCAAGGCATTGGCAAGACAATGCTTCCTCCTGGGGTCAGCAGCAGTCTGGTGATGGCTGCCAGCAGTCTCTGGGGTTCCTTCGCTTGTATATCTTCCTCCTGTCACATGATGATATCCTCTCCTTTCTCCTCTGGGTTCCTGCTAGTCGACTTCAGGGTAATAAGTCCTTTCTGTGGCTTTCTCTTTATAATCCAGATTAAGACCCATCCTTATTCAGCTGGACCACACTTTAACTAAAAATAAAGTCTTCAGGATGTGATGGGTTCAAGCCCACAAGAATGTGGGTTAAGATAAGAACATGTGTTTGTTAGGATACATAATGCAACCCTACCACAGACATCCTCACCAACTTGGTATTGTCAGACTTTGAATTTTAGCCATTCAAATGATTTTGTAATACCAACTGATAGCATTTTTTAACATATCTTTCCCTAATGACTAATGATGTTTAATACATTTTCATGTGCACATTTTCCATTCATATATCTTTTTTGTTGTAATATGTATTTGAATATTTTACCCATTATTTGAGTTACATTATCTTATTACTGTTTTAAGAGTTCTTTAAATATTCTGGATATTTGTTTTTTATCAGATGTTTTGCAAATATTTTCCCCAGCCTGTGGCTTGCATTTTCATTTTCTTAAGCATGTCTCTTGAATAGCAAACATTTTTTATTTGGATTAAGGCCAATTTAATATATATTCATTAGCTTGTGATCTTTTGTTTCCTATATAACAAATCTTTGCCTAACCCAAGGTCAGAAAGCTTTCTTTCTATGTTATTTTCTAGGTATATATTTTTTAAATCTCCTACATCAAAGTCTATGATCCATTTGCAGTTAATCTGTGAGTGCTTGAGTAAGGGTTGGGGTTCTTTTTTTCTTTTGCATAAGGATATATTTTTTAAGAACAACTTGTTGAAAATATTATCCTTTCTTTCTTGAATTACCTTGGCAACTTGTTGAAAATTAATTGACAATATCCAGATAGGTCTATTTCTGAAAACCTTTATTCTCTTTCATTACTCTATATGCCCATACTTTCCCCAATATCAAACTATTTTGATTACTATGACTTTATAATAAGTCTTGAAATCAGATGAAGTCCTTCAAATTTGTTCTTCTTTCAGAACATTGTTTTGGCTATTCTAGGCCTTTTGCATTTACATATGAATTTTAGAATCAGTTTGTCAATTTCTACCAAAAATTTTTTAAAAACCCACTGGGATTTTTAATGGAATTGTGAGAACCTATAGGACAATTAGGGGAGGACTGACAGTTTAAAGGAGTTTTGAAATTCAAGAACTTGGTATATTTATCCATTTATTCAGGTATTCATTTATACAGCAACGTTTTATAGTTTTTGCTTACGGTCCATGAACAAATTTTGTTAAATTTATTCCTAAATATTTCATATGTTGAAACTATTATAAAGGATATTATTTTCTTTCAATTTCCAAACAATGATTGCATACATAGATACACAATTGATTTTTGTATATTGACTGTTTTATCCTGGAACCTTGATAAACTCAATCATTAGATCTAGGAACTTTTCTATTAGATAATTTAAGATTTGCAACATGGATAATCATGCCATCTGTGAATAAAGAATTTTGGCTTTTCCTTTAAAATCTTGAGACAATTTATTTTTATTTCCTAGCATAACTGATTTGGACCTTCAGTACAATGTTAAATAAAAATAGTGGGTGTGGATATACTTACCTTACTCCTAATATCAGGGGGAAAGCATTCAGAATGTTACCATCAAATATGATATTATCTGGAGGTTTTTCATAGATATTGAGTTTAGGAAATCCCCTTTTATTCTTAATTAGCTGAGATTTTGTCATAAACTGGTTTTGAATTCTGTGAAATGTTTTTCTGCATCTTTAAGATGATTCTTATTTTTTTAGTCTATTAATATAGTAAATTACATTAATAAAATTACAATTGTTTAATCAAACTTGCAGCTCTTGATAGACATATATATGGCTGGATTCAATGTGCTAAATTTTGCTAAGGATTTTTTGTGTCTTTATTTATGTGAGCATTGGTCTATAGTTTTATTATCATTGCCTTCTTTTGGTACTGGCTTAATGCTATCTTCATGTAATTAGTTGGGAAGTATTCCATCCTGTTTTATTTCTTGGAAGAATTTATGAACAACTGGAGTTATTTTTCTTAAATTTTCTGTAGAATTCACCAGTGATGCCTTCGTGGCCTGAAGTGCTTAGTGGAAAGGTTTATAATAATTAATTCAATATCATTACTAATGAATGACTACTCAGATTATGTATTTTTTCTTGAGTGAGCATGTTTAGTTGGTGTCTTTCAAGGAATGTGTCACCATTTCCTCCAGCTTTCAATTAATGTCATAGATTTGTTTAAAATATTTACATACTAGTCTGTGTGTTTCTAAGATACATAGCACTAAACCATCTTTCATTTTTCATGGTATATATATATTATTTCATATATTATTTCTCTTTTTTCTTTTGATGGGTCTGGTGAAAAGTATATTGACTTTATTGATTCAAAGAAACAGTTTTTGTGTTTATTGCCTTTTTCTATTGATTTCTCTACTTAAACTATTTTATTGATTTCTGCTTTGTTTTCTTTTGCTTTGATTTTAAATTTTTAATAGCGTCAACTCAGATATTTAAAATATTGATTTTAGATTTCCTTTTCATTTTGAAAATAAGCATTTAAATTTATAAATGTTCCTGTAAACTCTGCTTTAGGCTCAATTCCACAAATCTTGACATATTTATTAGTTTTTCATTTTCCTTCAGTTACAAATTTCTAATTTCCCTTGTGATTTCTTCTTTGACCCAAACTGTATCAGTGTATTGCCTAATTTCCAAATACTTGGAGATTTTTGTAGATAGTGTTCTCTTACAATTTCTAGTTTAATTCTCTTTTGATCAGAAAAGATACGTTTGTGATTTCAATCCTTTTAAATTTACTGAGATTTGCTTTATTGCCTAGACAATGGTCTATCTTGGTGAATGTTTTTTGGGACTTAAACGAAAGTGTATTCTGCTTTTGTTGGGTAAAGCGTTATATAAATATCAATTACGTCAAGCCAGTTGATTGTGTTTATTCAAGGGTTCTATATCATACTTATTTTCTGTTCAATTGTTCTTTCAGTTGTTGAGAGGATTTTTGAAATCTTTAATTATAACTGTAGAATTGTCTATTGTTTTCCTTTA
Source organism: Cabassous unicinctus (assembly GCA_029593785.1). Lineage (NCBI taxonomy): Eukaryota > Metazoa > Chordata > Mammalia > Cingulata > Chlamyphoridae > Cabassous > Cabassous unicinctus. Next base: position 21,400 of record JAQZBX010032568.1, read on the forward strand.
GGTTCTGACTTTTTATGATTTAAACTGTTATTAGGTACAAACACATTTTAGACTGTAATAATATATTGAGGTTGTGGCCTCTTTATCATTATTAAATATGTTTTTTTAAACCTGACAATATATCTTGTTGATAAGCCTACTTCTGATTTTCCTACAGGCATTGCACCCTTTTTTGGATTAACATTAGTCTGGCATATCTTTTTTCCATCCTTTTACTTTAAGTTTTTATTTTGAAATAATTTAGGTTCACACGTAGTTGCAAGAAACAATACAGAGAGAACCCATATACTCTTCACCCATTATCCCTCAATGGTAACATTTTGCATAAATATAGTACAATATCAAACCCAGAAAATTGACATTGATACAGTCCACCAATCTCATTCAAATTTCACTAGTTTTACATGCATTCATTTTTGTGTATTTGTATTTAGCTCTATGAACTTTATCATGAGTAGATTCATATAACCACTACCACAATCAAGATACAGAACAGTTCTATCACAAGGATCCCTTATGCTACCCTTCTACAACCACAGCTACCTTCCTTCCTCCCCTCCCTAACCTGTGGCAACGAGTAAGCTGTTCATCTCCATAATTTTGTCATTTAAAGAATGTTATATAAATGGAAACATACAGTAACTTGCTTCAATCATTATTAAAGCATTTTCATTATTTCAATAATAATAAACAAAAAAACAAACAAGAAAATTCTTTACCTTTCAATCTCTCTATGCTTTCCCTGCCATACATAGCTGCTATTTCCAGCTATTCTTACACATTTATTCTTTAAGCAGTTTTGTTGAGATATATTCACATACCCTACAATCAATCCAAAGTGTATAATCAACGGCTTTAGTATAATCAATGCTGTACATTCATCACCACAAAAGATTTTAGAATAATTTCATTACTCCAAAAAGAAGAACTACACACCCCTTAGCAGTTACCTCAATCCCTCTATCCTTCCCTAGCCTTACATTAAAAAACAAAAAAACAAAAAACTGTCATACTCTTTTCTAGGGTGACTGTAGCATTTTACACTTCCACAAGCAATTTATTAGTGATCCAGTTTCTCCACACTCTCTGATTGCTGCAGGTGGAGAAACACAGTCCAGAGGGGACTGGGATGATGACAGCTAAAAGGAAGATGGTGTTCCTTCCACTCCCTCAGGATCCCAATCCATCCTGGTTCCAGTGGCAGCAGTTGTTGGGCAACCACTTTCATAACATTTCCTTGTAGCTCTGGCTACCACTGACGTGGGGTTGGATTTGGCCACAGTGCTTTCTGATATTTGGCAATGTCTGCAGACATTTTTTATTGCGACTACTGGGGTGGGGGATGGGGTGGGCCCTGTGGGAATCTAGCATGTAGAGGCCAAGAATGCTGCTAAACATTCTGTGATGCCCAGGGCAGCACCCAACAACAAAGAAATACCTGGTCCAAAATTTCTAGTGCTGAGGTTGAGAAAGCCTGCTCTAGGGATTAAAATATACACCTTTAAATTAACATAGCCTGCCATCAAAAAATATCATAAAACTTACCTGTAGTATAATTTTCTGAAAACAGTATATTTATTTCTATTTCCTACCTCCTTACCTTTTGTTATTGCTGTCTTACAAAAACTTGTACATATTTCTTCTTCAACGCCACAATCCATTGTTAATATTCTTTCCTTAAATAATCAATTATATTAAAAGGAGATTAAAAATGAGAAAAACATCTTTTATTTTCATTCATATAGTTTCCATTCCTCTGTTCTTCATTCCTTTGTGTAGATCCAGATTTAAATCTCGTTTAATTTTCCTTCTGCCTGAGAACTCCCTTTAATTTTTCTTAGGTCTACCAGCAATGAGTTGTCTCACACTTTTTTGTCTTAAATAATTTTTATTTTGAAGCAGTGTTCCTGAATAAGGAATTCTAGGGTGATTTTCTTTTTCTTTCAGTATTAAAAAACTCTCCATTTTTTTTCTGGCTTTCTCAATTTCTGAAGAGAGGTCTGCTGTCATATTTATCTATATCCCTATGTACATACTGCATCTCTTTCCTCTGGCTCCTTTTAAGATTTTTCTTTGGTTGTCAGCAATCTGAATATGATGTGTTATGATGTGATAATTTTCCTTTTATTCTGCTTGCAGTTCTTTGAGCTTTTGGGTGGTTGGTTTTTAGTTTTCAACATTTTGGGAACTATTCTAACCATTATGTGTTTTAAAAGTTTTGCACATCCCTGCTTCTGGTCTTCCACATATATGTATGTTAAACCATTGGATATTTTCCTACAAGTCATTCAAGTTCTGTTATTTTCTTCTCTCTCTCAATTCATTTTGCCAATTTCTATAGCTACATTTTCAAGTTCACTGACTTGAAATTCTTTCCAATTGTTTCATTTGCTGTTCATCCCATGTTGTATATTTTACATGTTAAATATTATATTTTCATCTCTATAAGTTCCATATTGGTCTTAAAAATTGATACATTTTGGGTTTTAGAATTTTAGGTTTACAGAAAAATTTGAGCAGGAAGTACAGATAGTTCCCATATGCCCTTCTCCCTAGCACATAGTTTCCCCTAACATCTTGCATTAGTGTGGTACAGTTGTTAAAATTGATAAACCAATATTGATACATCATCATTAAATAAAGTCTCTAGCTTACATTTGGGTTCACTGTATTGTATAGTTCTAAGAGTTTTGACAAATGCATAGTCATGGGTCCACCATTACAGTATCATCTAGAATAGTTTTGCCACCCTAAAAATTCCCTATGCTCCACCTATTCATCCTTCTCCTCTTTCCTCTGAAATCCTGGCAATCACTGATCATTTTTACTGTCTCTATAGTTTTGCTACCTAATCCATCTTTCTTTTGATTATAGTTAGCATAATATACCTTTATCCATTTACTTTTTTTTTTTAGGAGGTACAAGAGATTGAACCCAGGACCTCATATATGGGAAGCAGGTGCTCAACCATTTGAGATACATCTGCTCCCAAATGAGAGTTGGGTTTTTTTTTTGTTTTGTTTTGTTTTGTTTGTTTTTTTGGGTCTGGGTCACTTTTTTTTTTAATATAAATATATTTATTTTTTTAAAAGATACTTAGATTACATAAATGTTACATAAAAAATATTGGGATTCCCATATGCCCCACTCCCCATACCTCCCACATTTTCCCACATTAACAACATCCTTCATTAGTATGGTACATTCATTGCAATTGATAAACGCATTTTGGGGCATTGCCACCGAGCATGGATTATAGTTTACATTGTAATTAACACTGAGAGTTGTTTTTGTTTGTTTGTTTTGTTTTGTTTTTAGGAATTACTGGAGATCAAACCCAGCACCTTGTACATGGGAAGCAGGCACTCAACCACTTGAGCTGCATCTGAGCCCATATCCATTTACTTTTTAATCTTTCTGTGTCTTTATATTTAAAGTGGGCTTCTCATAGGCAACATATAATTGGGTGTTTATTTTTTATCCACTTTGTTAGTCTCTGTCTTTTAATTGGTGTATTCAGACCATTTATATTTAAATGACCATTGATATAGTAGGTTAATATATCCATACTTGTAACTGTTTTCTATTGCACTTGTTCTTTGCTTTTTTCTTTCTTCTACTCACTTCTGCCTTCTCTGATTGAGCATTTTTTCAATGGCTCCATTTTCTCTCCTCCCTTAGCATATCAATTATTCTTCCTTTAAAAAAAATTGTAGCGGTTGCCCTAAAGTTTGCAATATACATTTACAACTAATTTAAGTCCACTTTCCATTAGCACTATACCACTTCACCAGTGTAGGTAACTTAAAACAGAGTATTTCCAATTTCTCCCTCCTGCCCCTTGTAATTTGGCTGCTATTAATTTTACTTATCCATAAGTAATAATCACACACTACATTATTGCTATTATTTTGAAGCAGTTATCTATTAAATCAATAGGAAAAATAAGATATTTTATTTTACCTTCACTTATTCCTTCTCTAATGCTTTTCCTTTCCTTGTGTAGATCTGGGTTTATGACCTATATCATTTTCCTTCTTTCTGAAGACCGTTAACATTGCTTGCAAGGCAGATCTACTGGCAACATATTCCCTGTTTTTTGTCGGGTTTTTTTGTTTTGTTTTATTTGTTTTGTTGTTGTTGTTTGTGTTTGTTTTTCGGAGGTACCGGGGATTGAATGCAGGACCTCACATATGGGAAGCAAGCATTCAACCACTGAGCTACATCCACTCCCCAAGAAGTTTTTTTTCTCCTTCACTTTTGTAAGACAATTTTGCTGGATATAGAGTTCTAGGTTGTTTAGTTTCTTCAACATTCTAAATATTTCATTCCAATCTCTTCTGCTTGCATGGTTTCTAAAGGATAATCTGATAAATTTCTGATCCTTGTTCCTTTATAG
>JAQZBX010032569.1:0-25791 GCA_029593785.1 Cabassous unicinctus
TCATTTAAATTTTCCAGACCTCAGTTTCCAATTATAAAATAGTGCGTTTGATAGCAATCTAAGGTTCCTTTCAACTTTAAAATTTCATGATTCACAGATATTTTCAGTGCAAATTCTTTTCGACATCTTGAGAGCAAAAAGTTCAATTTGCATGTGGAAATGAACTATGGAATTAAAAATGGATTTCAAATTAATGCAGCATGGGTGTGAGAAAGAAAGAGAATGCTTCAGCGTCACACCTTCCAAGAAGCTGCCTGACTCAAGACCACCAGCTGCGGGGTTTTGTTCCGTCTTGTTTTGACACTGCAGTAAAACCGGGTGAACTCTCAGTGTCTAAGGTTTCAAGCGCCCGGGACGGCGGTGGCCTGGGACCTCGGCAGTGCCCGGCCCGGGGGTCCCGCCAGGCCCGGGGTCGCGGCCGGCACTCACCTTCCACCAGCTGGTCCAGGCTGGCGATCTTCTTGAGCCCGTCGATGGTGTAGATGGTCCTCACCCCCTGGGGCAGGTTCACGTTGTCCGACAGAGTTCGGGTGAGGTCGGCCAGCAGGGCCTCGAAGGAGCGGAAGCGGTCGGGCGAGACGGCGTAGACGATGCCCTTGAAGTAGCGGTCGCCGTTGCGGTAGAAGCGCACCTTCTTGGCCTTCTTCTCGGAGCTGAGCGTCTGCAGCGTGCGCGTGCGGTAGAAGCTGCAGTGCGCGCTGTGCGTGGGGCTGGGCAGCCCGTTGACCCGCGAGCCGCGGCCGTACCGCTGCGCCTTGTCGCGCTCGTCGAAGTGCTCCAGCTCCATGTCCCTGCCGAAGGACATGGCGGCGTCCACGCGCGACCTGCGAGCACAGGGCGAAAGCACGCGCGCGGGGTCACTTCAGGAGCGCGGCCCCGGGGTGCTGGCCAGGGCGCGCGGCAGCCCCGCACGGCCAGGCTTCCCGCACTGCCCCAGCAGCCTCCCGGAGGCGCGCGCCCCTCCTCACAGATGAGGAAACTGAGGCACCGAAGCATTTCTCTGAAATTTCTCCGCGTAACACGCTTGAGAAATGCTAGAGCGGAAAGGGCGCCCCAGGTTCGCGAGCCTCCCTCCTGGCAAGGCGCCAATGGCGGCCGCGGGCAGGAGAGCCCGGGTTCCCCGCAGCAGCCAAGGATGCGCAGGGCGGTGGCCCAGGGGCAAGAGGCCAGCGGCATCGCAGGCCGCCACAGGCTTGACCAGTGTGCTTCCCACCGCCAGGCACGGAGCAAAGTCAATAAACTTCTTAGGTGCTGCCAAGTTGAGGAACATTTTTTCAATATATTCACATACTCAATAGAAATTTCTTTTCAAAAAGTGAATTCACCATAACTGATTTACTTAGACTGGGAGCTTCAGATAAACTGGGTTTTAGAAAGAAGGGAAAATGTCATTGCCTCTTTAGAGGGCTGGCCTTTCCACCAAGCTGTCTCTTCAGGTTGTCTGGATTCAAACCCAGACTTGACCACCCACTAGCTGTGTCATCTGGAGAAATCTGCTGATGAACATCTTTAAGCCTCAATTTCCTGAATGCACCTCAAGGCTGATATTAGCCATAGAATAAGTTAATACACATAAGGCACTCAGCACATGGGCTGGCATGGGCTAAGGAGTGTTTTGTGGTTTTTTATTACTAAAATCTGCTTTTCTGTTCCTGATGCTGTCACAGATAGGATGAATGGGGACAGAATCTTCCCCTGCGTGGCAGGACAGGCTTGTGAGGGGTGACCCTCTTTCCACCTCTGAGAGGCATGCCCCCCACCAAGCCCCTCTTCCTGCCTAAGGGTCTTCAAATCAGCACGCTGCCTGTGGGATCGATTCATCCTTGCTAAGAGATCAGCTGATGAAGACTTGGGGAGAATCGAGTTTTAGCAGGACAATCTGGAATGTAGAAAAACCTCAGCATTCAAAGGGAGAAAATATTAACAACAAAATTTCAGCCACCTTGAAATAAGGGACATGGAAAATTTAGGGCAAAAACCTTCCTAGTGCTTCCCAAATCACCACACTCACTGAAAGCACCACCAAGCCACCCTGACGTGTCCTCAACCCTCAGTAAACTGACCTCTGATCCACTCCAAGGAGCTAAAATCCAGGCTCACAAGCACTTGTAGAGATTTGAGTACCTGGTTACTTCTAAATGAATGAAACAGAAGCAGCTAATATACATCGAGTGCCAGCAACCCACCTGCCACTCTTCCGCACACCTCACAGTAACCCAATGAGGCAGGTGATATTATGGTGGGGATGGGATTCTTCCAGGTTCCCAAAGTCACAGCCCAGGGAGCTGCGATTTGAACCCAGATTTGCTCAGATCCCAAAGCTAGGTGCTCAGTACTGTCCTGTCCCATGGACCCCCGAGCCTGGCCACCAGTTGGCTTCCGGCATAGAGGCTTTAAAGCACTCACGCCCATGAAGTGGCCGCCCGGCCACTAGAGACCTCTCTGCAGATGGAGGAGACCGTGGTCCCAGGCCTCTCAGTCTTCAGTGTATTGCTGCCCCATGAAGAGGCCAGCGGGGGGGTGGGGTATTTAAATGCAGCCATTGTGAGCTCAGTGGAGCCTTTTCTTCCCTCCAAACATGGAAACTACCTCATGCCTCTTAAAAATTCATAATAGTCTACATTTGCATGTTTTAGAAAAAGTTATAGCATATATGGGTAGGGATGAATGGATAGCACTGATTTTAAAGTTAAGTAACTTCAAAAAATTGATTCGTACCTATCAGTGTAACAGAACCAAGGTTTTACCCATGATATTATGGTAACTGCTCAGCCTTTTTATTTCTTTTTAAAAAGAGCTGCCTCGTTTTCAAAGGGGTGTGTGTGCGTGTGCGTGTGCGCAGTGGAGGTGCAGGGGACACTGCTGATTTTCACGCCAGCTCACTAAGCTCTTCAAAGCCTTCCTAGGTTAGAAAGTCAGGGTGGGCTTTGGAAGGTTTTGTCTCCTTTCTAAAGGCCGTGAACATCATCCCAAGTCCAGGGGTTTCCTCCCAAATTTATATAAATCAGAAGAAAGCCAGGCAGGACCGTAGCACCAGATGGCACATTTGGGCGACCACAGAGTGCTCAAATCTAGTGCTAAGGGGCTCTAGGAAATTGATCATTTGCAATGGCCACATAAACTAGCGACTGTTTGAAGTCCATAGAGAGAACAGACTTTTAGGACCAAGAATTCCACAGACAAGAAAAATGATCAAGGTGAACTAGAGAGCTGTGTGTGTTATTGATTGATTTGATTCGCATATCTGCGCACACTGGCACACGTCCTCCCAGGTCAGGTACCACATCTTTTACTTCCCTTCACTGAGCTGCGCCAAAGTGGCGACTGAAAGATGTTGGCCACAGAGAAAAGCCACGTCAAATTTTCCCAGGCCACTGCTACCAGTCGAGAATGTGAAAATCCCCGGGGCACAGCGCAGGGCCCAGGTAATCAGATTAGGCATGGAAACAGGTCCTCCTCTCTCCTCTTGGCTCAGCTCTCCTACCGCTGAGTCCCCATACCAAGTCCATGTTCTCCTCTTGGAAAAAGATCTCCTGGAGACCATCCTTGGACCTCCACACTTCCTGTGCACGAGGCCCCTGGAGCACACAGCCACCCCAGGCTTAGGGCCCTGCGAACTCAGGTGCAGCGGTGCCGTCCTAGCCACGGGGACCAGAGACACCCGGTGGGGGCGAGGTGACTGCCTCTTACCAGAGATTCCCCCTAAACAGCCATGCCAAGAACTAAGCATGCTCTCTTGTTCTCTGCGGGATTTCTGTGGTCATCCTTCAGACGAGCACATGGATTCCCTCAGGGATCTACACCTGTGAGCGCGTGCACACGGGCGCGCGCACACACACGCGCACGCACGCACACACACACCATGAAATAATTTGGCACAAAAGCTTGCACATCTAAAGAGATGCTGGGTCTGGAAGTGCCAAGGCATATTGGTCCCTAGTGGCGCCGGGATTCAGACGGCCGGACAGGCGTGGGAAAGGGGCACAGTGCGCCTCCGCGTGGCGCGTGGGGAGCGCTGGCATGGGTGTAGACAGCGCGGAGCGTGTGCATGTCTTTCTGATCTTCCTACATAGAACCTCTCTTCAAACGCCCTTCTGACCGGCATTCCTGTCACATTTCCTACTTCAAACGCTGTCCTACTTTCCTTTCCCGTTGAAAGGCGGTATTTTTAGGAACATTCACAAAACGTATTCCCGGAACGCGCTGCGGTGTGGCCGCCGAACGCGTGCGCACCTAACCCGGGCACGCATCCGAGGTGCGGGACGACGGGAGCCGGTGCAAGGAACCCTTTCCTGGGCCCTTTCCGGCCGCGATTCCCGCAAAACTGGTCTTCAAAGGCAGCCTCTTTTATGGGGCGACGCGGGACTGGGCGTGCGCTCCCACGAGGAGGAAAGACTGCGGGGGCCCCTGGGGACCAGAAGCGGCCTCGCGGCCCGGAAGGCACCCGAGCCCCTGCACAGGCGGTCCCCCACCCCCGCCGCGGCCGCCGCTCGCCCCCGAGCTCCCACCCCCACCGCCCACCCCGCGCGCGGGCAAAGCCGCACACAATGAGAGGCCTGGCCCGCGGCTCCCGCAGGCGCAGCCCCGGTCCCCCGGCCGCCGCCGGCCCCGACAATGCGCCTCGCCCCGGCCGCGGCTCCCTCTCCCCGCCCGCCTCCCACCTGCAAAGCCCGGTGGCATCAGACAAAAGAGGCCGCGGCCAGCTCCCCGGGGCCGCCCGCCCCGCCGCCCCCCACCCCGGGAGCCAGCGCCTTTGGCGGAGCGGGGCCGGGCGCCGGTGCGCGGGGGTGCCCGCCCTGCCCCGGTGCCCCCCGCGCCCCGCGCCCCCGCGCCGGCAGGCAGACACGCACCAGGTCCGCGGAGAGACGGCGCCGGGGCTCTGGGTGGCCGCGCTCGGGCCGCCTCCTGTCGTGGGCTCCGGGCGGGGCGCGGCGGGGCCGGGGCGGGGGCCGCTGGCGCGGGGAGCGTGGTCCTCCCGGAGCCGCGGCTCTGCGCACAGCCTCGCTGCAGCCTGCGTCTCCCGAGGAGGGCGGCGGCGAGCGCGCTCCCTGCGCCGGTGCCTCGCTCGCTCCCACGCCCTCCTTCCCGCTCCGGCTCCCGCTCGGCGTGCGCGCCCCGAGGCCCCCGCCCTTCTTGGCAGGGCGCACCCACCCGGCGGCGCCCCGGGTCCACCCTCCCGCGCCGCTCGGCCGCCGACACCCGCGGGCCTCGGGCGCGACCCCACCCCCAGAGCCCCCCGCCCTGTCACCTGGAGAGCTTTTCTGGAGCTCGGGGCAGATGGGCCCTGGGATCGCGGAGGAGGGGCGGCCAGGCGGGGTCTCAGCCGGGAAGCCAGCGAGGCCAAGAGGTGACACTCCCTTCTGTCCCCCTCCGCCCTCACTTCCGCGCGGCCTCCGGGTTTGACATCTTTCCCGGGATTGTGGGAGCCACTGGCTCACCCCCTCATCACTCTTGCCCGAGAGGCTTCCACAGCGTGGCCGCCAGGGAGAACCGGCTGCGGACCCTCCAGGCTCCGTTCTCTCCTCCGGCTCTCGGCCCCCCTACGTGGGAAGGGCTAGATCTGCACCGGGATGCCCCCGTCACTTGACCCCGAGACATGCGTCACCCTTGAAAGACTGACCTCTGCTCAGAGCGGTCTGTCCCACAGGCCTTTAATAACTCAAGGGCCAGCTTTCCCCACGCTAGCCTCGGGCTGCCGGCCTCGGCGGGAGCTGGCTCGGGCCTTCTCTCCCGGGCAGGAGTGTTCTGGGATCCCAGGCTGGGCCCAGACGGCCGGGGAGCGGGAGCCGGCGCCCGCGCCAGTGGAAGCCGGGCCGGTGCAGCCTGGGTTTTGCTCCAGCCGTGTCTCTTGGGATGACCACACGTATTTTTCTCTCTTCCTGAGCCTACACCTTTCAAGGGAAAATCAAGAAGTTCTCTTTCTCTTGCCTGCTGAGCCCAGCTATTTACTTGACTATTTATTCCTATTAAGCTATTCTAAAATATTATGTAAATACTGAATAACTACCATTTGTTATAACGCGGCTCAAATGTTGCATATTCAGTAAGTGCTCCAATACTTGATTTTGAACTAGTCTGTAGTCAGAGGATGAGAGTACCATGAACTGACCAAATTAGCTAAACACAAAGTACCCAGCCTATTCCTTTCCATTCTGACGGGAAATGAGGGCGTCTTAGTTTCCTCTTCCCTCAAGCAAATACCATGCAGGGGGTTGGCGTAAGTGGTGGGAATTCACTGGCTCACAGGTTTGAGGCTAGGAGTCCACATCAAGGCATCATCAAGGCGATGCTTTCTCCCGGAAGACTGGTGCTCTGGGGCTGGCTGCCGGTGATCCTTGGTCCTGGGCTCCTCTGTCACATGGCGATGTAAATGGCGGCCTCTCCTGGCGCCCCCTTCTCTTCTGGGTTCCATTGACCTTCAGCTTCTGGCTTCCAGTGGCTTTCTCTCTGTCTGGATTTCATTTTGCTTGTAAAGGGCTCCAGTAATAGGATTAAGGCCTATCCTGATTGAGCTGGGCCACACCTTAACTGAAGCAGCCTCATCAGAAGGGCCCACTTATAGTGGGTTCAGGCCCACAGGAATGGATTAGCTTTAAGAACATGTTTTTCTGGGGTCCAGACAACTCCAAACTGCCAGAGAAGGATCCCTGTATATTTCCTTGAGAACAAAAAACAAGGCTTCTGTTTATCTTTCCAGTGACAAATGCCAAGGCATTTCTGCCAAAACACTAAGCCAGGAAATAAACTCCCTCTCCTAGCCCCTATGGATATTCTATCAGGATCATTTCTTAAGCACTTGAAGTAACTCAACTGCATCCTACCTCTAGCGTGGCCGATCCACCTGGACACGCGGATAATGTGCTCACAGAAGTGCCTTTGTGTTTGAGTCTCTCGGCAGCAATGCGCTCTTACGAGAAAGAGTTGGGCATCATTAACTCTTTCAGGAAAGGGGGAAGGGGAGGGACCCTTAAGTAGGTGGGGGCCCGAAATTGTACCCAATGGTCACGAGGCTGTCACCACTGAGCCCAGGACAGCTTGTTCTAAATGGAAGGGACACCACTCACAAAGGTGCCTAAATTACTTGCAGGGTGGCTTAAGCCTATGGTGACTCTAACTCTTATTCAATAATAATTCCTACTTGCAGTGAAATTCAACCAGGAAACTCCTAATTGAAGCAATTTTCCAAAACTGATGTTGTTTCCTTTGCATCACTAAAGTGTTGATCAGAGAAGCACCTGGTATTACTGCATCCTTTCCTCCTGAAAACCTGCAGTAGCAGAGAGCTCACCCCAGCGTCCCAAAGCCAACGCTGCTGAAAATGTGTGCCCCAGCTGTGCCTCCCCACAGCCAGCCTCTGCACCCTGCACCCCAACAGGGGCTTGGCCACGGCTCCGTCAGCGGCTCCCATGAACCGAGTGCTTGCTTTGTGCTGTGCTGGCAGCTTTCACACATTTTCTTATTCCATTCTCACAAGAACCATACGAGGCAGGCATTGTCACCCTCACGTACAGGTGAAGGAATTCAGGAGAGAAAGCTCACATCGTTTGCCCACATTCACACAGCTAATAATCGTAGAGCCCGGTGCCATCTTTAAAGATCTCCAGTTTTAAAATTCAGGTCAGTCTTCCAATTGCTGTGGTCTTATGCTTACCAATAATACCAAATACTAGAGTGAAGTGTAAACTCTTTTGGAAAATGCACACTTTTAATCAAATCAGTTTATTACTTCCTAAAAAATAGAACATGTGAACAACTCATTGCTATTGTGAACAGTGTCTCCTATGGTCCAGTGTCTTCAGATGTGTCTGCTTTGGGCTGAGGTTTTATGAGACCATTTGCATTTGTATGGTCTTATCTATAGGTGCTTGGTTTCCTGAAAGTAAGTTTTCAGATGCACATCAGGGAAGAGAGGAGGAACCCAAGATTAGTGATTTTTAAGTGAGTGTGAATCTCTTTTCAGGTATCTTTTATTGGCTTCCTCATAGAAAATATGCTCCATCAAGCACAGGGCACATTTGGTGGCCACCACAGTTGCAAGAAACAGCTTTCTAGAACATGATCATCGTTCTAATTTTTCTCTAGCTCTCTTCCAACATGGTGAAGACTCAATGGCATTTCCCACCTAGTTTCCCAAATTCTCCCTAATTACAGAACACTTCTCCTGGAACCCCAGGCTCTCAGTGATGGGGAGACCCAAGCGGCAGCCTGCCCAGTGTTTACACAGTGCATGAGCTTCTTCTACAAGGGGTCTTTCAGCTTGTGCTCCGTGGCTTCCAAAGTTGGCACATATGGCAAAAGTAGAGAGGAAAAAAAGATTATCCTCTGAAAGGACAGATCAGGGAATTCTACACTTAATGGGTGAGGTCTTTACAGTGATATTTAGCTGACCATTTGTCACTGGCCTGGCACAACAGACATAACGAGGGTCAAACATCGTCACAGTTGCACAAAGGAGGACGCCTGCCCTAAACCACAGACAGCTCCCAGAGCCACTTCCTCGGCGCCGAGATCCCCTCTCTGGACAGCAACTCAGATTAAACGCCCCTGTAATCTCCCAGGTGGCCCCAGCTCTTCCCTTCGTCCCACAGAGCAAATCGAGTGGCCCTGCCACTTGACAGTCCCATGACGTCCTCCAAGTTGTACTCCTCATTGACTAAGTCTTTCGACTATTTTCCATATGACGTCGTGGGATCCACACAGCAACACCACTGTCGACCCCTCTCTCAGCATCTGCCTCCCAGAACTGGATGGGGCACTGCCAGGGAGGTCTGCCAGCGCAGCCCGACAGCCCTCGTTCCCGAGCCGCTGCTTCCATTACGGGACTCTGGCGTCACGCCGGCTTCCGGCAGGCATGCCGTGCTATTGACGGAGCCAGTGGATTACAGTCCCCATGCTGTCTGCGTGTTTCATTTTTATTTTTATTTTAGGAGGTACCAGGCATTGAACCTGGGACCTTGAACATGTGAAGCAGGTGCTCAGCCACTGGGCTGCACCTGTGCCCCATGGTTCAGTCTTCAGGCCCCTTGATCCGTATTTCTGCAATTGGATTGGGGGCACTTAAGGTTCAGGGCTCTGGATTTCCCCATATTAAATGGTGTGTTGCTCTTTGGCCGTCTTCCTACCCTGTTGAGTGAGGTCCATTCGGACATCAACGATGTCGGCTGTCCCGGTGTCCACTCACGGCCCTGACCGCTCTTCAGCTTGACGGCAACCGAGTCTCCCGGCGCACTTGGGTACCTGCAGAGCCTAGTGTGCCTCCCCAGCAAAGAAATGCCCAGAAATCCAGTGACTGCAAAAATCCACGTTTTTACATCCACGGTTATACCCTTGATTTCAGTGAGGGTTTCAGCACGTTTCATTCACACATCCACTCATTCAGTAGATCATCTCGAGGGCCTCCAGCGGGCCAGGCGGTGTCTGGGTGCCACAGACGCAAACAGTCGTGGTCAGACTTACCTGCATCCGCGACAGCCTGAAGCAAGAAAGATGTTAAACACACACTGACACAAATGATGCCTTGATTTCAGTAAGGCCAAGTGCTTCAGGGAGAAGAGAGAGCTTCAGAGAGGGCGTCCCCTCCCTGAGGAAGTGACATTGCAGCTAGCCAGGCCAGGAGGGGGGACGCTACTATTCCCAGCAGGAGAAACAGCCCTGCAGAGGCTGAGTGGGAAGCAGCTCCTCCAGGGTGCAAGGAGATGGGCGGAGCAGCTGCAGCCCAGCGAGCAGGGAGGACGGGGCGGGAGGCTACCAAGATGGGCACGAGCCAGGGCTGCAGGGCCCGCCTGTCAAGACCCATACGAACAGGGAGAGCACTGAAGGTTTTATGCAGAGGAGTCCCAAGATCCTATTTGCATTCCTGACAGCTCATTCTGTCCCCTCCACCTGCTGTGGGAGCATTTTGGAGAAGGGCTGGAGAATGAGAACCATTTGGCAGCCTAGGTCTTGGGGCAGGGAGGCAGCGGGAAGAGAGGATGGTGGGCGGGAGGGAGGCGCACAGCTGTTTCGTGCTTCTCCCGTGATGTTGTGAAGAAGAACATATGTAAGCATTCAAAGCCATGGGCTTTTTTTAGTCCAAGGATTAAGTATGCCTTCTCCAAGTGAAGAGTATCACTATTATTTAAACTTATAGGTGGTTCTTCATACAATTATTTCAGAAAAATAATTTAAAGTGTGCATTGGTGAAACAGGCTAGATAATGAATAATAGATGGATCTGGAACCTGGCAAGAATTCCACAAGGACCTCGATGCCCCCAAGATGCCTGCTGGAAGACCCTCACGAGAGTCTCCCATTCAGAATGAGATTTCCTCCCAAAGCCAGGAGAAGCCCCAGATATTCTCCAGGGGCCTTACCATTGGGCCCTCCCGGGGGATTGATGGGTGGGGTAACCAATCAAAGCAGCAAACAGCTGGGACTCCTCCCATGTCATTAGCAAAGGGGCAGAATAAGTAATGGTTTAAAAAGTAAGCGCAAAAGCAAAAAACCTCCTATTCTGGCCTTCTTCGCCCCCACCTGGATCACTATGCAAGTAAACGTGGGCATTTATCTTCTATAACGGGAAACGGCAGTCTATAAACCAGCCCTCTCATCGCTCTCCAGCCCTTCCTCTGTGCCTGGGACCTATGCTCTGTTCCTCCTCCCGTTTCTCTTCTCACCATTCCTTAGTAAGTTACTGGCCTAACTAACCCTACGTGCTCTTGAAATGCATTCTTCACAGCATAGTCCAGAACCTGGGCAAAATCAGGTAACATTTGTTCATTCTATCATTGTTCCAGGCAAGGGGAAGTCCTGAAAAAAAAAAAAGAAGATTTTAATTTAAGGATCCTAAAATTAACCTCAAAAATAAGCACCTTTGCTAAAGAGCATTTGAGGAGACCTTTATTTCTTCAAATCCTTCTTTCAGAATTTTCCTAAATAAACAAATGCTTTATGTTTTGATTTCGTTAAGGCACACTTAAAATGCATTTTGTTAATTCTAGTTTCCTGGTTGTGTGGGATGCGGACGCTCAGGCGGTGACGTCAGCCCTTGCTCTAGGGCATACACAGCAGAGTTCACCAGGACAACTAACCATTTTAATCTGGGGCTGAGAATAGGGAGGGTCCTTTCGGGAGAGCTGCCTGTGGACGGAATAGCTTCATCAATAAAGTAAGAGTCTTTTGCAAATTTTTAATCGCAAAGAGGTTTTTTTTTCCCTCTTTTTGGCATGGAAGTGGATTCTTAAAGGTAAAATTCTTCAAGCAAAGAACAAATTTACTAAATTTCTGCTGTTAGTAATCCTCTAAGAGAAAAAAAATCAAAGTATTTTTGGCACATATATTCTTGTAAACTTTTTCATGCACATGCACACATACCAAAGTATAGTTTTCATAGACAGAAACTGAATGCTAATGTATACAATGTTTTTAACACGTTTTCATTTAACATGAATCTAAATGCAAGAACTAAAACTATAAAACTTCTAGAAGAAAATATATGAAAAATTCTTCGTGACCTTTGGCTATACAAAGATTGCTAAGAGAAGACACAATCATGAAACATAAAGAGAATGGGATACATTGGTTTTTATCAAATTTTAAAACTTCTGCTCTTCAAAGACACTGTTAAAATATGAAAAGGCAAGCCATAGATGAGCAAAAAATATTTGCAAAACATATATTTGATAAAGGGCATAGCTCTAGAATAAAGAGCCCTTACAGCCCAAGAAGTCCAAAGAAAAAAAAAATTTTTAATGGGCAAAAGATTTGAATAGACACTTCACCAAATAATGCATATGAAGGTTCAACAACATCATTAGTCATTAGGGAAATGCAATGAAATACCATTACACACCCAACAGAATAACTTTTTTAATAAAAAGACTGATGAGACCAAGCATTGGTGAGAATGTTGAGCAACTATAATTCTCCATCACTACTGGTTGGAATGCAAAATGATATGGCCACTTTGAAAAATAACGTGCCAATTTATTGTAAAGTTAAACATGCACCTACTCCTAGCTATATACCTAAGAGAAATAAGCATGTTTAAGCAAAGACTTCTACTCAAATTTGCATAGCAGTTTTATTCATCAGAGCTAAAACTATCTAAAAGTACATCAACTGGTAAATGGATAAAGTGTGGAATATCCATACAATAGAAGAGTATTCATCAATTTAAAAAGGTGAGCTACTGATACGCACAACAACATGGAATGAATCTCAATGCATTATGTTAAATGAAAGAAAAGAAACATGAAAGACCACCTACTGTATAATTCCATGCATGTGAAATTCCAGAAAAGGCAAAGAAAGCAGATCAGTGGTTGCAGGCTTGGAGTTGAGGGGAGAAGATTGACTGCAAAGGAGAACGGGTGAAATTTTGGATGATGGAAATGTTCTATATCATCATTGTGCTAGTACTACCCCACAGCACCCATTTGTCAAAGCTCATCAAATTGTGCACTTAAAATTGGTCAATTTTATTGCATGTAAATTATGACTCCTTAGAGCTGATTTTAAAAATTCAACGTGAGAAATGCAAAGTTGAAAGACAAATGATGGCCTGGAAGAAGATATTTGTAATATATATGGCAGACAAGAGGTTGATATTCCTAACTTGCAAAGAGCTATAGAAATTTATAAATAAACATAAACCATCTGATAGAAAAATGAATATGATATCTGTACAGGTTTTCACATTAGAGAATGCAAATGGTTCTGCATCATATGAGGTTGAGTCAATACAAACAAAAATATGAGATACATTTTCACCCGTCTGTATCTATTAGAAAGATTGATAATAAATATGGCTGGTGAGAGCATGGGAGAAAGGAGACTCTCATACAACTGCTATAAGTTTCAGGGAAGCAAATTACAAATGGACAGAGCCTTTGGTATGAGTTTGGCTATGTGAATTGATCTGGAGAACGCACATGGTGTATTGCTACATGAAAAGATAAGTTACAGAAATCCTTAAAGAATGATCTCATTATTTGAAAATAAAAAAGAAAGACCAATATTGTGTATCTTTACGAGCTAAGAGAATAATACACAAAGATGCATTTTAAATTGTTAATATTGGTTGCTTGAGGGGTGAGGTGGGCAGTGAGTAGTTGGGAGAAATTGTTGTCCTTTTCTTTGTATACCTGTATGTTGAACACCTTGCTGCAAAAAATATGTATTGCTCTTATAGTTGGGAAAGAAAATTCAAGGAAGTGTATTTGAAGTTTGCACACAGGGTGAAGCATAGCCTTTTTTTTTCCCCCTTCCTTATGCTCTGGAGATTTCAAAGCTCTAATCTAGCATGCATGCATGTTAAACTAAACTCTGGAATGCTGTCCTACCCTTCTTGGTTCTAATAAAACGAGGCGAAGTGATTAAATATGTTGTTTTTAAAAATTCAGTAAATATGATTCAAATAACAAACACAGGCGCCCAGAGAGGGAGAAGGAGCCAGACTGTACCCTGAGGGCAGGGAGCTCCAGCTTCCAGACCCTCCCAAGGGGAGGACAGGGAGCCCTGTTGTCAAAGCCCAGACCCTAAAGGCCTGTGCTAGAGAAAGTGAAATCTAAATAGACCCCTACCCAAAGGAGACAGCATTGCTGTCTCAAAATCCCATGTTAGGAGGAGGGGAAACATATTCCTTGAGAATTTAGAATACCAAATTGGGCATCATGTAGGTTTGCAGCCTAAATTCAGACTATTCCCATGGTCCGAAAAGCCTTCAAGCTCTGAATTCAGCTAAAAACGGTCTCCAGGCACCTAGAAGAAATAAACCAAATCCTCACTGAAGCAACTGTCCTTCAAGCCAGGCCTCAAAACACCGCCACTAGTGAGCTTCCAAAGAATATAGGTTCGTGGTTAAAATTACAAAATTATCAGGAAATAAGGCATCAGATAATTAGAAAAAATTAGCAGATGACAAAAAAATAGCAGAAAATAGAATCAGAATCAGAATGACTTCTGATAGTGGAATTATCAGACATGGGATTTAAAACATACATGTATGTAATATGCTTAAAGAAATAGAAGAGAGGATAAAAGTCCAAACAAATAGGCAAGTGATTATTAAAAAGACCAAGTTAATTTGAAAAAGGTATCAAATGGAACATGTAAAAAATGAAAAATAAAATAACTGAAATTAAAATCTGAGTGATTGTTTTATCCAGCAAATTTGATACAGATTTGATATAGATTGAGCAAACTGGAAATTAGATCCAAAGACTTAATCCACAATGCAGCATAGAGAGACAAAGAGAAACTATTAAATAATAGTTAAAAGTTACAAATAATAAGGTAAAAGGTCCAACATACATTTAAATAGAGTTCCAGAAACAGAAGAGAAAGAATGAAAGAGGGAATAATTGAAGAAGAAATGGCTGAGAAGTTTCAAGAATTGATGAAAGATATCAAATCCCAGATTTATGAAGTCCAACAAGTGTCAAAATTTCACCTAAATGAAATCCACACCTATATCATTACAGTGAAGCTGTAGAGCAGCAAAGATGAAGAATGAATAAGACCTTAAAAGAAAACAAAAAGACAAATTACCTTTTAAAAAAAGGGATGAAACAAAGGCCAGAGAACAGTAGAAAATCTTCAATGTGCTAAAGAAAATAACCGTCAACCCAGAACCGCATACCAAAGAAAAGCAATGTCAAGAATGAGGGTGCCCTAAAGATATTTTTCAGAGAAACTAAAACTGAAAATGTCTACTACATATAATTTCTCACTTAAAGAAATTCTAGAAAATGTATTTCTAGAATAAGGAAATTTATTCGGATGACAAAAGATGTGATCAGCAAAGAAAGTGATAATACTGAGTATGTAAAATAATAATTTGGGATTAAAAAAGCTAGAACTAAAATTTAACATAGCATATGTTGGGAGAAGTGTTTAAAATTTAGTGTTTAAGTTTTGAAGGAGAATTAAAATACTAATAAGTTTACATAATAACAAATTAGGCCTTAGTGATTACATATATAGGGCAAGCACAAAAAATAAAGAATGTGTAATTTTCAAAATAATAGAGAAAAAATAATAAAATTATTTTTTATAGTTAATGAAAATTAAGATATGAAAGGAAAGTAGAAGAAACAGAACAGGTGGAAGAAATAGAAAGCCAAAACAAGATGCTGAAAATAATCCAAACAGATCAGTAATTACAAAAATATGAATGTGCTAAAAACTCCAGTTAACAGGCCAAGTTGCTAGACTAGGTCTTTAAGATCCAGTTATCTGCTGGTGACAAGAGACACATCTAAAATATACTGATACAATAAAATTGAAAATATAAGGGTGAAAAATATAAACACTAACAAAGCTGAGATAAGTATATTAAGGTAAAAATTATTTCTGTGGATAAAGAGTCCAACATAGTGATGAAAGATTTAATTGATCAAGAACATACAACAATTATAAATTGGTATGTGGCCAAAATAACATAAGGCAAGAATTGACAGAATCATAATAAGAAAATGGAAAATACTTCAACAAAGTTGGAAGTATTGATATCATACAGTCAATAGTCTATCCCACAAAGCAATTAAGTAAGAAATGAGTAATTAAAGGTAAATTTTCATAGCCCATACATTTTAAAAATGTAAATATATGTTTAATAATACATTGGTCAAAGAAACCATAATGGGTTTTAGAAAATACTTTGAATTGAACTATAATAAAAACTGCATATCAAATTTTCAGAGACACAGTTTCCACAGAGGTCTGTGGAAATGTATAGTTTTAAATTTTTACATAATTTAAAAAGCATGGGAAAACCAATGAACTAAGCATTTCATTTCAAAAGTTAGAAAAAATCACAATAGAATAAATAAAAACAATGTAAGCTTTTTAAAAAGACACATATAAGAACTTGTGGTAGCAGAATTTAAGTAGGCTGTCAAGATTCTGGTCTCCTGGTATTAGCCCTTCCTCTTGAGTCAGGGTGGGCCTGATTTAATCCGGTGAGACTTTTAAAAGAGGGTCTAGAGCTCAGAGACAGGCGCTGGCAAAGAGACGCACCGCTTCCTACTGGCCTGGAAGAAGGCAAATAGGCTTGCTGTGAACTGGCTGTGGGGAAACACGGGAAGGAACTGGGTTTGGCCTTTAGAAGCTGAGAGTGGTCCCCAGTGAACAGCAAGCAACAAAATGGGAACCTGAATCGTGTAATCACAAGGAAATGAATTCTGCCGACACCAATGAGCTCATTTTGTTGCTAGCTGTGTGTCTCGTTGAGAATTGAGGCCCCAGCTAATACCTGACTGTAGCTTGGTGAGATAACTGATAGAGGATCCAGCTAACCCATAAAAAACTGCTAAGTTTGTGGTCGTTTGTAACACAATGGTAAATTGTGTTAGAAAACTAATACATACATGATTTAATGTTATACAAAGCAAAGACACAATAGAGATAACCATTGAAGACAATAGCTGGTTCCTTAAAAATACGAATGAAATCTACCAACCTTTGGCAAGACTGAATAAGAACAAAACAAAGAAGGAATAAATAACAATATTAGGAATAAAAAGGGGAACATAACTGAAGATGGTATAAATATTAAGTAGATAAGAGGATATTATACACAACTTTATACAATAGTTTTTAAAGATTAGATGACATAAACAAATTCCTAGAAAAAAATAACTTGAATCACAGACTTAGGAAGAAATAGAAAATGTATCAGGATTAAAATCTTCCCATAATGAAAGCAGCAGGCCCACAACAGGTGAGTTCTTACAAATATTCGAAACCATTTCAATCTTGCATAAACTACCCATGAACATAAGAAAAGAGAACATTTTTCTAGATTCATTTTAAGAGACAGAAAGATCATGATATCAAAACCTGACCAGAGCATTAAAAATAAGAGAGTGGAATCCAAAGGAAATGATGGACTAGAGAGCTCTGGAGATGTGTCCCAAACCAGAAACTCTGAAAAACCTATCAAAAACTTTCCAGATCAACCTTATTGAGACTCCAAAAGCTAATCAAAGGTTTAAAGCAAACAAGTTAATGCATAACCAGGATAAAGGTGATTTAAAAATGGTAGGAAAGAGAGTGATTCATCATGTACAGGAGATCTTCTATAAGATTAACAGTCAATTTCTCAGCAAAAACCATGGAAGCCAAAGGCAGTAGGATGAAATATTTAAAATGCTGAAATAAAAAAAAACCCTCAACCAAGAATTTTATATCTGGCAAATCTATCCTTCAGAAATGAAGGAGAGAGTGACGTCATCAACATGATGGCGTAAGACATCCCCTGGAAAGATTTCCCCTCAGAATCAGCTTTTAGAACAAATTCCTCTTGCTTGGAACTCTAGAGGATGGTAGAGTTTAAAGAAGGACTCCACAAATGCCAAATTGAAGAAAAAGAAAAGTAATCTCCAAGATCCAGTAGGAGATTTTCTTCCCAGACATACGGTCAAGATCCCTCCCTCTACTGGGTCCAGTGCAGCATGGGAGTCACACAGAGGTGGCAGGGCCTAGGTCCTTCCTGCCATGGATGCAGACCATAGAACCACTCGCAGCAGCAACTCAGACCCACGCATATTCAGGCACAGGAACCCAAGTCCACAGAGACCCAGCTCAGAACACAAGTGGTTGAGAAGTATTGTATACAAAAGGGCCCTCAGAGAGAGAGAGAGACAGAGAGAGACTGGGCAGAACTTTAACTTCTGGCAAAAGTTGTGCATATTCAATCTAGTTACTGTTGGCTAGACCACCTAAATGCAAAATAGTCCTTTTGGGATTGACACACCTCTCTGAATTGATGCTATCAGGGTCCCTGGGGGCAGAATACCCTAACAGGAAGAAATTAGAGGCAGAAACCCTCAAGAAAAAAAAAAGGGGGGTGGGTGGGCAGAATGGATAAGATAGGATGGGTCCCAAAACCGAAAAGTATAATGAAAAGATGACACTGAGTGAGGAAAAGAATTTAAACAAATCATAGGAGCTCGAAAGAAAATTCTGCACAGAAACAAACAGAACAGATCAAGATTCCTGGAGAAAGAACACCAAGAGAGTTGAAACAATTTTGTGCAATTTTGTGCATCTCTCCTGGAGGTGAAACAATTGCACAAAAAGTGCAATCTTAAAAATTTTACCACATACTCCACTAAGAAGAACAATCATAAATATTTATGCACCTAACCAGGAAGCCCAAAAATACTTGAGGCAAATACTGGCAAAACTAAGGGGAAAAATAGACACTTTTACAATCATAGTGGGGGACTTCAATACACCATTATCACCATTAGAATAATTCAACAGAGGCTCAATAAACAAACAGAGACCTTGAATAATACATTAGAGGAACTAGACCTAATAGACTTATACAGAATACCCAAAAGCAGAAGAATACATTCTTCTTGAGTGTTCATGGATTATTCTCCAGGATAGACCACATGCTAGGTCATAGAACAAGTCTCAATGAATTTAGAAAGATTGAAATTATACAATGCACTTTCTCTGACCACAACAGAAAGAAGCTAGAAATCAATAAAGGATGGAGAACTGGAATAGGCACAAATATATGGAAGTTAAACAACATACACTTAAACAATCATTGGTTCAAGGAGGAAATTGCCAAAGAAACCAGCAACTACCTTGAAGAGAATGAAAATGAGAACATAACATATCAAATTTTATGAGATGCAGCTAAATCAGTGTTGAGATGGAAATTATAGCCCTAAAATGCCTATATTAAAAAAATAAAGAGTTAAAATCAAAGACCTAACTGCACACCTGGAGAAACTAGAAAAAGAAAAACAAACTAATTTCAAAGCAAGCAGAAAGAAGGAAATAAAAAGATTATAGCAGAATAAAATGAAATTGAGAATTTAAAAAACACTAGAAAGAATTAACAAAACCAAAAGCTGGTTCTTTGAGAAGATTAATAAAATTGACAAAGCCTTAGCTAGACTAAGAAAGAAAAAAGAGAGAAGATGCAAATAAATAAAATCAGAAATGAGCGCAGGGATATCACCACTGACCCCACAGAAATAAAGAGTATCATAAAAGGATAATTAGAGAAATTGTATGCCAACAAGATGGACAATTTAGATGAAATGGACAAATTTCTAGAAATACACAAGTTATCTACATTGATGAAAGAAGAAATAGAAGAACTCAACAGACCAACCACAAGTAGTGAGATTGAAGCAGTCATCAAAAACGACCCAACCAAGAAAAGTGCAGGCCCAGATGGCTTCACAGGTGAATTCTACCAATCATTCTGGGAAGAACTAATGCCAATCTTGCTCAAACTCTTCCAAAAGTTGAAAAGGTGGGAACATTACTTAACTCATTCTATGATGCCAACATCACTCTAATACCAAAGCTAGATAAAGACACTACAAGAAAAGAAAACTACAGACCAATCTCTCTAATACATTTAGATGCAAAATCCTCAACAAAATACTTGCTAATTGTATCCTACAACACATCAATTGAATTATACACCATGATTAAGTGGGTTTTATCCCAGGTATGCAAGGATGGCTCAACATAAGAAAATCAATCAATGTAATACACCACATTAACAGACCGAAGGAAAAAAAAATCACATGATCATCTCTATCAATGCAGAAAAGGCATTTGACAAAACACAGCATTGTTTTTTGATAAAAATGCTTCAGAAGATAGGATTAGAAGGAAACTTCCTCAACATGATAAAAGGCATACATAAAATACCCACATCTAACATAATATTCAATGGTGATAGGCTAAAGGCTTCCCCTCTAATATCTGGAACCAGAAAAGGATGCCCACTGTCAGTACTCTTATTTAACAGTGTATTAGAAATACTTGCTCAAGCCCTTAGGCAAGAAAGTGAAATAAAATGCTTCCAAATTGGAAAAGTAAAACTTTCACTATTTGCAGATGACATGATCCTATTTAGAGAAAATCCCAAAAAAATCTACAACAAAGCTTCTAGAGATGATAAACAAGTTCAGTAAAGTGACAGGATATAAGATCAACATGCAAAAATCAGTAGCATTTCTGTACACTAATAATGAGCAATCTAAGGAGGAAATCATGAAAAAATTCCATTTATAAAAGCAACTACAAGAATCAAATATCTAGGAATAAACTTAACTAAGGATGTAAAGGACTTGTACACAGACAACATTGCTAAAGAAAATCAAAGCAGACCGAAATAAATGAAAGAATATTCCAAGCTTATGGATTGGAAAACCAGATATCATTAAGATGTATATTCTACCCAAATTGATTTACAGATTCAACTTAATCCCAATAAAAGCTCCAACAGCATGTTTTTACTGAACTGGAAAAGCCAATTATCAAATTTATTTGGAAGGGTAAGGGGCCCTGAATAGCCAAAAACATCTTGAAAAGGAAAAACGAATTTGGAGGAATCATGCTTCCTGACTTTAAAGCATACTACAAAACTGCAGTGGTCAAAACTGCATGGTATTGGCACAAGGATAGACATACTGACAAATTGAGAATTCAGATATAGACACACACATATTTGGCCAACTGATGTTTGACAAAGCCACCAAGTCCCCTCAACTGGGACAGAATAGTCTCTTAAACAAATGGTGCTGGGAGAACTGGATATCCATACCCAAAAGAATGAAAGAGGATCACCATCTCACACTCTATTAAAAAATTAACTCAAGATGGATCAAAGACCTAAATATAAGAACCAACATCATTAGCTATTAGGGAAATGCAAATCAAAACTACAATGAGGTATCATCTTACACCTATTAGACTGGCTGCTATTTAAAAAAATAGAAAACTACAAGTGCTGGAGAGGATGTGGAGAAATAGGAACCCTCATCCATTGCGGGTGGGAATATGGAAAGGTGCAGCCACTGTGGAAGATGATTTGGCGGTTCCACAAGAAGCTAAGTATAGAATTGCCACATGATCTGACAACCCCACTACTAGGAATATAACCAGAAGAATTGAAAGCAGGAACACAAACAGATATGTGCACACCAATGTTCATTATGGCATTATTCACAATTGCCAAAAGTTGGAAGTAACCCAAGTGTCCATCAATGGATGAATGGATAAATAAAATGTGGTATATACATACAATGGAATATTACTCAGCTGTAAATAAGAATATGAAGTATTGACATATGCAACAACATGGATGAATCTCAAAGACTTTATGTTGAGTGAAGAAAGGAAGTCACTTAAGGGCAAATATTACATGATCTCACTGATATGAACTAAGGATATTGAGCAGACTCACAGTGGTAGAGTCTGGAAGATAGGTTACCAGGGCATAAAATGTGAGTAGACAGTGGTGAGCCAATGATCAATCTGGGTAGACTCTATGATAAGGTGGAGAGGGGAGGTTGGGCAGTGGATGGGGGTGATACAGCAATATGAATGGGGCTGGCGATTCTGGAGTGTGAGTGTGAGCAGGGTTGGCAAGGGGGTGGTTTGGGTTATCCATAGCTTGCAGGGATAGCTGGAAGAAGGAACAGGTGAACTCTGGGGAGGTAGAGGACTGGGGTTGAGAATACAATTGTGGGAATGTTCTTTTGGCAACTATCACAGGGGAGGATCACTGGTGCAGGGTGTCAGTGGTGGTGGTGGTGGGGAAATGTGTGGGGAAGGGTGCACCTGGGGCATGTCTCTATGGAATATGAATGTGTTCGTGTGATCATAGGTTGTTATCTCAGTGGGTGGAGACACACACAATAACCAACAAAATATTAAATTCCAATCCTGGGGAGTCCTGCTACTTTCTCTAATAGAGTGGCAAGAATCTCTATAATACATAGGCAGTGCCTATAAAAGAAAACAGACCAATACACCAAGCCCTCAATATTAATATTTGTACTTATGAACCTTATTCTTGTAAAATTGAAACTTAGCCTAATAATATCTATTGCGTAAGAGCTACCTCTTGAAAACCTCCTTGTTATTCAAATGGGGCATCTCTCTAAGCCAAATTCAGCAAATAAATTCACTACCTTCTCCCCAGTGTGGGACATGACTCCCGAGGGTAAGCCTCCCTGGCACTTAGGAATTAATATGAAGCACACCAACTAGCAATGCATTTGGAAAAAGACCTTGACCAAAAGGGGGAAAATTAAATACAAGAGAGTTTTTATGGCTAAGAGATTTCAAAGTGAGTCAGAGGTCATTCCAGAGATTATGCTTATGCAGCTCTCAGGTGGATCTCACTAATTGCCACAGTAAACAAAGCCTCAAACAGGGGTGCTCCCAAGGGCTCTAGAGACATCTGGACACTATATGCAAGGCACACAACCCTATAGAATCAGCACCCCTTCAGTGGGCCTTACCTTGGAATATATTATAAACTATTTCCCCACTGTAACTGAGTTAGGCTCATTTATAATTTCCTTAAACAAGATTCTCCTACCCCTTTTATTTCAACCTATAATTAGCACTATATATGTGTCCCAGAGACTTATATCTTTGGTCTCTTCATATGCCAGTTGAGCCCTGAATCTCAGCAAAGTTCTGGCCAACACCTACTCTCCAGTTCATCGGACTTGCTCAGGACAACTAACAAAAGGATGATGATGGACAACCCTCATCACAAAAAAACAAGGAGTTTCTACAATGCAAGTAAAACAGTTCCTCCCATCTGCCCCATAAGGCATAAGCCTCCACTCAATTTGAAGCAGGATGGGCATCATCACCCAAAAGCCTCAAGATTGAGGAATAAACAAACATAAGGGGGGAATGAACCATGGACAAAGTACACTTATTATTATTGTAGCAACAGAAGAACTTGTAAATTGATATAAAGATAATGGTTACTATAGGTTATGAGGGAAAATAAGATGGAACAGAGGGCATTGTTAGGGCATTGAAATTTTCTGGATGATTTTGCAATGACAGATACAGGCCATTATATATTTCATCAAAATCTATAAAATTGTATGGTGCAAAGTGTGAACCATAATGTAAACTATTGACCATAGTTAGCAGCAATGCTTCAATATTTGTTCATCAATTGTAACAAATGTACCATACTCATGTAAGATGTTATTAATAGGGGGAAATGTGAGAGGGGAAGGGGTGGGGTATATGAGAATCCCTTATATTTTCTATGTAACTTTTCTGTAATCTAAAACTTCTTTTAAAATAAAGTAAAACAAGCAAACTAACAAACAAACAAAAACAAAACATACCACAAAACTAGGGCAAGAATCAGATGAAGAAGAGGTGAGGAAATCTCAACAGTTAAACACAGGTTACTCTAAATGCTCAGAATAAGTTGGACCAAGCATCAAAGAAGGTCCTTAACACAAAGCCAATCAACAATAAAACCCTAGACAAGAGGGAGAAATGGCTCCTAAGAATCAACTCATCAAGGTAATCAATGACCAGATATCAGCAAGAAAAATTTACAAGCCAAACTAAGAAACATGAAGATATGGGAACACATTAAAACTTCAGAGGAGACACAGAATTTGGAACAACTAATCAAAGAAGTTCAAACATATCTCCTAAATCAATTCAAGGAGATGAAGGAAAATATGCATGAAGAGATAAAAGATATTAAGAAGACAATGTGTGAGCATAATAATAATTTGAAAGTATAAAAAGAAACAGAAATTATGAAGATGAAGTTCACAAAGGCAGAAATTAAAATATACTAGAGGCATATACAGCAGATTTGAACAGGAAGAAGAAAGAATCAATGAACTAGAAGACAGGACAATCGAAATCAAACAGTCAGAAGAACAAATAGAAAAAAGAATAGAAAAAATTTAAGTGTCTCAGGGATTTCAGTGACAGCGTGAAGTGCACAAACATACAGGTTGTGGGACTCCCAGAAGGAGAAGAAAAGGAAAAGGGGCCAAAAGAATATTTGAGGAAATAATGGCCCAACATTTCTCAACTTTTATGAAAGACATAAATATACATGTCCAAGAAGTGCAACATATTCCAAACAGAATAAATCCTAATAGATCTACTCCAAGACACATACTGACCAGAATGTAAATGCCAAGAATAAAGAGAGAATTCTGATAGCAGCAAGAGAAAAGCCATTTGTCCCATGCAAAGGATCCTCAATAACACTAAGTGACAATTTCTCATCAGAAACCATATAGGTGAGAAGGTAGTGGTATGATATATTTAAGGTACTGAAAGAAAAACTGCCATCCAAGAATTCTTTATCTGGCAAAACAGTCCTTCAAACATGAGGGAGAGTTTAAAATATTCACAAATAAGCAAAAAACTGTGAGTTCATCAATCAAAGACCTAATTTACAAGAATTATTAAAGGGAGTTTTGCAAAGTGAAAGGAAAAGACAGGAGAGAGTGACTTAGAGTAGCATGAAGAAATTAAGATCTTCAGTAAGGGTAACTAAAAGGGTAAATGCAAAATCTAATAGCATTGTATCCTCAATATACAACTCTATTAGTTAATTTCTATAAGAGTCAGAATATAAATGAACAGGAAAAGGCATATTTCCTGACATGGACACTCAAAATACAAAGAGGTAATGTAGGACAAACACAACATAAAGAGGGGGAATGGAGGGGTATGGGAGCAGAGAATGTGCATGCTATTGAAGCTAATTTGTTATCTTTTCAAATTGGTAGGTTATAGTCATAGGTTATGTAATATAAACCCTATGGTAAACACAAAGAAAGTATTAAAAAATATATAAAGAAACAGAAATGAGAATGGGATCAGTCAGATATATCACAAAAGATCAACTATACAGAAAGGGAGTTTGCAATAAAGAAAATAGAGACAAAAAAAGGATGACATATAAAAACCAAAGGACAAAATGGCTGAAGTAAGTACTGCCTTTACAGTAATAACATTTAAAGTTAAAAGATCAAACCCCTAATCAAAAGACACAGATTGGCAGAATGGATAAAAAAAGCATGATCCAACTATATGTTGTTTACAAAAGACTCACCTTGGACCCAAAGACATAAATAGGTTGATAGTGAAAGGATGGAAAAAGATATTCCATGCAAATAGTAACCAAAAGAGAGCTAGGGTAGTTGTACTAATATCAGAAAAACAGACTTTAAGTCAAAAGTTGATATAAGAGACTAAGAAGGACACTATATATTAATAAAATGGGAAATCCACCACGAAGAAATAACAATCATAATTTCAACCTCATACCTACAAATCCCCAGTGTTCACCTGGTCCCTCTACCAACCCTCCCCCCAGTATCCTGGACCTTCTGACCCACCCTTCCCAATCTACCCACCTGTCAACCCTGCACCACCCAACCCAATAATATCACTATCCTCCTGTCCTATTCCTTCAATACACAACTACACTATCACTTTACCATAGATTACGTCTGCATGGGTGAGGTTGAAAGTACAGAGGTGGGAATGTTCTTATGGCAAAATGACAAGGAAGGGTCATTGGTTTAGGGTGTTGATTGGGGGTGCATTTGGGACAAGGCAAACCTAGAGCAGGCTTCTAGGGAGTGTGTGAGTGTTCATTCTGTCATAATGTGTTGTATCAGTAGGCGGAGACACACATAATGAGCGGGAAGGAGTTGAACTCCCATCTTTGGGAGGACTGATTTGTTCAGAAATAGACAGGCAGGAGTCTCTCAAGAGCAAGGGCGGTTCCTAATAGGGGAGGACAAACCAGTGTGTCAAGACCTCTTGTTGCATGTAACTATGAATCTTGTCATCCAACGAGTCAAGCCAGGGGGTCGTCATGGGCCCTGGGGGAATGGGATGGGAGGAATAGAATAGATCAGACAGGGGGTATTTAGTGGTCAGTGGAAAAGTTCTTCATGACCATACAGTGATGGACACAGGACATGGTAAATATCATCAAAATTTATAAAAGTGTACG